>JAGFPH010005051.1:10746-27731 GCA_018207615.1 Philaenus spumarius | reverse complement strand
AAATCCCAAAGATCGTTTCGTTCAAACCAGTATTAAAATTCGGTAGGCCTAATATGTGCAGCCTAACCGCTCACCATATATATATATTCTGTCAATGAAACCACTTTAAATATTACTAACCAGGCGACGCTTTTATTCGTACAGGTTATTTAAATGTTGTAGGTCTAATAGGCTTAGGTTGCTCTTAGGCGGCTTCACAACGCCCTCACCTGCCCACAAACTCAATTGAAATGCAACTCTTAAACCCTTGAACCCTTTAGGCAATGAATCCGTTAAACTAATTAGGCCTAATGTAGGCCTAATATACGCAAAGCTTCTCCAAATATCCCGATAAGTAAACCCCGGATGCTATTCACCACCGCTTAAAATGCCTTAACTATAAGATTTACTAACTCTATTGCAAAAGCGTTCAGCGTGGTTAAATCCAACTTATAACAATGACCCGGCCGGTTACTACGCAAGCCTATACTTGAATCCGGGTCTGACACTTACCTCTTCTTACTTTGATGAGCCAGTTTTCACCAGGCGAGCATCTGCCGTTACTTCAAGCTGATGATTTGCACCTAGCGAGCCAATCGTTACTTGAAGAGAGGTACTAGCTGGTTTTCACCAAGCAAGCAACTCTCTTCTCTGCCTTAGAGCTCCGTCTTATATAGCGGTCTGCTCCCACTCTCGGCGGGCCAGCCTACATAGTCCCACCTACGCACTGGCTCTCTCCGCGTTACCCACTCCTTACCGGGAAAAAACGCAAGACTAAACACAGGCGTGCGATAAGATTCCTGCTTCTGATTACATTTAATTTAAAACATCGACAATTTTTCCCCTTCTAATTTTGGGACGTTACAGCCTCAAGAACGAGGTGCAAACTCGCAAAACCTATTTTTGAATGTGCACATCTGGGGGTCAACAAATCCCCATGGGATGGCAACAAAACTTCCCTAAATTCAATGTTTTTTATCCATATCTTGGTGGAAAGTTTGTGACCTTTCTTTTTTGGTGAACAACTATAACTGGTGTTTCTTATCTTGATGTGCTACAACTTTGGCAGCAATATGTTGCACCGTCTTACTGGTATAATTCAGTACGCAATTGGTTAAAGAGTTTTGTAGCCGACCGCTGGATTAGCCACAAGGGACCAGATGACAGAGCTGGTTTTTCATGGCATCCACGTTTACCCCGATCTGGCGCCGTGCGATTTTTACTTTTTGTGTTAGTAAAGGATCGTGTGTATGTGCCTCCGCTACCAGCTGACCTACCCGACTTCAAAAACAGGATTGAAGCAGTTTATGCAACAATTACTCCTGATACACTGAACTTGGTTTGTGACGAACTCGGCTATCGACGCGATATATGCCGTGTGACGAATGGTGCTCACATTGAACACTTGTAGGAAAAACTGATTGAGTTGCTCTTTTATTTGATCAATCAATTGTTTATAACGTCCACCAAAGGGGCAGGGAAATCTGGTCGCTATAACCGGTGGTCGTTATAACCAAACACAATTACCAGTGCAGTATTTTATTTTTGAACTTTCTAACAAGGAAAAATCAGAACGTTAAATTTAACCATAAATTACGTATATATTATTTTGGAAAAACCGTGCTTATTGTTATTTTCTAATTTGTAGTTACATTAAACAGTACATACTTTATTTATAATACACACACATACAAGTTGTAGAAAAAATATGTGCCACAATAAAAATACTGTACATAACATATTTAAACATATAAAGAGTTTACAAATTCATATTACATAAAAGAAAAAAAATCATTGTTTGAAAAAGTACATAATTAGTTTTTGTTTAATAGAATGTTTATTGTAATAAATTTTTTCAATTTCTTTTTCTAAGACGATCATAGCTTCTTTAACATTTTGCTTTGGCTCTTCCTCAAATAAGAAGTACGATCTAACTGTTGACATGGCGGTCATTGCAGTGCTAGCAATGACTCACTCAGAACCAGAACATAAAATCAACTGTGGTGGAAATAATAACTAGTAAACACTCAACCATCTTCCAAATTCTATGAGAACTTATTTATAGGTCTTGTAACCATATCGTGAGAAAACCCCTCCCTCCGACAAACCAATGTTTGTTTACTTCCCGCAGGTCTTTATAAACTTCCTGCAGCCTGCAGTCGTTATAAACAAATTTTAATTCCAGAAAATGACTAAACTGTGTTACTACAACCGATTTCGTCGTTATAGCCGCTGTCGTTATAAACACTTATTTTTCCTGTAATGTTCCTATGAGAACCAAACTTTTAAGAATTTCGCCTTTATAGACAGTATGTCGTTATAGGAAGTTTAGACTGTATTATTTATAATTGTAAGTTATATGTAATAAATACTACAAAGCCTTAAAACATGGATGTTTATTTTGAAACACACGATGTTATGTAGAAAATTTACTTAACCATACATAGTGAGATAAAAGACTTGAAGATATCAATAACTTGTTAGTTTCAATATTGAAATAGCTGCTTTAAGTTAATACAGTTAAGGTAGTGGTGGTACAAAATTTTAATTTCTTTTGTATTCCTCTAGATATCGCCGCCTCTATCGGACTTACCAGCCGTGCCTCCAGCAGATGGAAATATATTGGAAACAGTTAAAGATGAAGCACCATCTCCACAGACTCTGGCTGAAACATGTACTTCGGGCAAAGTGCATTCGACAACAGGAAAAGAAGAAAAAACTTCAACAATAAAAACGATACTACCTCTTAGACAGCCTGTCAACAATTCTGATGATATGTAAGTATTTAAAAAAAAAATTTGTATTAATAGAGGTGGAGAACTTTATTCAAATTCAAAGTGGGGGCTTGCCATACCCGTGGGAACATTCGATTCGTACTTCTACCGATCACCGAGCCACTTGAGGTATGTCAAGCCTGTCAACTTATATTTGACCGAGCGAAGCGAGGTCTCCGTTTTAACTCGACCGTTCAGCATTTCGTCTGTGTGTCTGTCTCACGATTACAGCCAAACGCCTTGACCGATTTTGATGATTTTTTGCATGAATGTTCCTTATTCCTAGGCCGAGCCATGTATATATACGGTTTTTTTTCCATTTTTCATTTCTAACCCCTTAAATAAAATAAAAATGGCGGCCAGACCGTTTCTCTCAGTGTAAGCTTTTTTCCAAAGCCAGTTTGTGGCTTAACCGTAAGTCGAATTTAAAAACTAATAATATTTTGCCAGAAACAAATTAAATTTTCAATAAAATTGTATTCTTGATTTTTTTCCATATCTCTACGGTAAGCTCACAAAATGGCTGTAAACTTAAAATTTGTTAAAAATCGTCCAAGTTTTTTGTATTTTAACCATGTTTTATACGTTTATTCTAAACCAATTCAAAAGTGTTCCGCAGCTTTTTTGTAGATAAAGGTTCATAGAATGCATATATATGCCAGTAAAGAAAACGATTGAAGTAAAATTAACAACGTTATTAGCTCAAGAAACAAGCATGTTCAGTAACGAAAGGAAAAAGTTCAACTTTAGGCCTACATAAAAAGTAGTTTTGTAATTTAGTTCTAAATAGAACTGTATAAAAATATTTATCAATTTCAAATTTCTTATTTTGAAAACACCAGTTTTTATGTTCCTATAAAAGACTGCTAACAAAACTACGCCTGTTTTGAATATTAATTTAGGAATATATCCTTTGCCCAAAATTGACATATTATTATAAGAAAGTGTAGAGAATAAATCAAAGAATTGAACTGTATACTTGTAAGTTGTTATTTTATAAAAGTATTTTACTTAGCTTTACTTGAATTACAAAATGAGATGAAACAAATGAAACCTCACGGCGATAAAGGACATACAAAAAATGACCGTTGGACAGCGTGGGAAGTGATGGTACATGGGTTGAGATCACTATCACGACGCTTTAACATCGTTTGTTTTCATTATTTCTAATATTGGAATATGATATGGAACTGTAAATACATTGTTTAGTTATTTATGTATGTAAATATTTAATTTTACGTTTTCCCTCAATAACGCTGATATTTGTTGAGCTACCTTATGCATTATTAACCTACATAAAACACAATGCCCCCTAAAAGAAAATCTTTAGCAGTTAAAGCTCAAGAAAAGAAAAAAAACGAGAACCAGAAACCCCGGAATCACGGGAATTGCAGAATAATGTTTCACTGGCTAAACCTTCTGCTTTGTTCCTTACTGGGCACACTATGTAACCTAAGCTCAAAACCACATTTGTTATTTCAACGAGCGAGGTCTACTGTTAACATAGGTCTCTACTAGTAATAGGGATGGAGAACTTTAATCAAATTCAAAGTGGGGGCTTGCCATACCCGTGGGAACATTCGACTCGTACTGCTACCGATCACCGAGCCACTTGAGGTATGTCAATTCATGCACCATAGGATTGCAGCTTGAAGTACTGTTCAGGTTTTTAAACAGATGAGCTGTTGCAGTGACTCGTGAGACCTAAGGTCAAGGAGCACCGATCATGGTCCCCAGAACACGTTTTAGAGTGTCATTAAAATTGTATATATATATGTGTGTGTGTGTGTGTGTTTGCACTCTAACGGCCATATTTTACATCTGATTTTGTCCAAATTTGGTACACACGATTGTTTTCTAAGTCGCTTGGACGAGTTCGCTAGCGTAAAGAAACACACAACAACCGGAAGTACAAATTTTTTAGATGTTCCATACTAGAATGAAACGTTTTTGGTGCTTTATCTAAAGAAATAAATATAGAAGATTATTCTGCACATTTAGGTTTTTTTACACGACCTTAAGTTCGGCTGGTTCCCTCAAAGTCGATCAACTCGTAAAATAACATAAAAGTACCCGGTAGGATATTTTTAACATGGCAGCTTTGACCCGAGGCCGCCAGGTCGAGGTGCAAACTCGTAATGTGCAGTACATAATCCGAGCTCGCCAGGTCAAGTTGCAAATTCGCAAAGTGAGTTTTCCCTCTGCAAGCGGAACGAAGCACCACATAAACCGAAGTTGGAGGCTGAGGTGTAAAACAAATTCTACGAATATATTTTGTACACACTGGCAGGTTCCCAAATAGATGGTTGAAACCTTAAAATATATAAACTTAATTTTGGAAATTCGCTCATCTCACATCAGCGGTCCAGCTGCGTGGTCGAATTATTTGCTTTCCTTTCATTCCGATGTGTAATGTTTGACTTTTTATAGAAAGACTAAAAAATAACTCTTAGAATAAAAACACATCAAGAAATTTGTCAGAGAAAAGTAAATACAAGAAATTGATTCTATTCTTGTTCAAAAAATTGAGGAGATATTGAGTTTGTTTCTTTGTAACTTAAGAATTTCAAGATTTTGCTTATAAATTATTTGTTCCAAACAATAACTTTATAATGTATTACACATCGTTATTGCACTGGTTGAGTGAACTAAACATCCTTAACAATAGTTATTAGACTCATAAATATAATAAACATTCTTATTTGAAAAAGAAAAAGTCCTCTTTCATCAAGACAAAGCACGGCCTCATACCTGTGCCGTTTCAACGGCTAAAATTGTGGAATTGAAGTTCAAATTGTTACAACATCCACCGTTTTCGCCAGATTAGCCCCCGGTGACTTTGTCTTATTTCCAAACTTAAAAAAATGGCTCGGTGGACAACGGTTCGGGACAAACAAAAAAGTCATCTCCCCAACAGATGCTTATTTTGAGGGTCTTCCAAAATCTTACTTTTTGGACAAGTTTAGAAAGTTGGAAAAACGCTTAGAAAAGTATAACATACAAAAGGAAATTATGTTGAAAAATAAAAAAGAAAAAGTGTTACCCAAAACACTTTGTTTTTGTATCTTTTTTTAAGGATTTATTAAAAAAGTTTAAGTTGTTTAAGACATAAGTAGACTAATATTTTAATGTGTCACCTTTCTTTCAGGATGGAACTTGTAATGGAAGAAGAGAGCGATGAAGACACAGCGAATTATTCCACATCTCCGACCGGTAAAAGTATTCAGAAGATTCTCAGAAGCGAAGACTGTCCGTCTCTAACACCGAAGAAAAATAAACCAGGTCAGTCAATGGATGTACGTAACGGATGAAGTAAGTTGGAATTTAAAAGAAAAACAATTTGTACAAACACATTTTTATCTGCTCATAGATGAAACTGTTAAACTTGAAAAAGAGGAGGTAGAAGAGAAACAGGTACTCACGTCTCCTTCGGGTACCAGCTACAGGTTTGCTCGACAGAGGACGCCGCTGGTGTCTTTGGAGAAACTACAGGTTACACCTGATAGTAATGGTAGGACATCTATCTTTCTTTACTATTGAGTAATATTGAAGTTTACCCTTATTTTATTAGTAAATTACTGTATTTACATTTTGGTAATACAGGGTGTCCAGTAATTACGGCATCAAACTTTGGGAAATGTTTCTTTGGGTCGAAATAAGAAAACAAAGTTCATATAAAACAAACATACGTCTAAAAACAATTTGTTTTCCAGATATCCGCCATTTTGTTTTTTGTACAAAATAAATCATATCTAGAGTACGGTTTGATTGATTGATTTCAAACTTGGAATGAAGTTTAACCTAACAATGATATATCTCAAGAAAAATAAGCGATTAAATCTAATCATGCATGTCAAAATGGCAGCCGTTTGAAAATTTCAAATCCAAAGTACTCAAAAACCGTACATTTTATCAAAAAATGTCAAGACCCCTTTTTTGTAGCCCTTTTGATTCCCTATCAGACGGTGTAACGATCGGATGAAGGATAATAGCTAAGATAAAGATAACGACAGCAAATGTACATACAATATTGTAGTATTTACTGTGTTTGTATAGGATGCCGGGTTGAACAAACCAATTATTACACATAACTTAACTATTATCCTTCATCCGATTGTTTTGACAGTTACACCATCCGATAGGGAATCAAAAGGACTACAAAAAAGTATCTTAATATTTTTTGTTAAAATGTACGGTTTTTGAGTAATTTAGATTTGAAATTTTCAAACAGACGCCATTTTGAAACGCACGATTGGATATGATCGCTTAGTTTTCTACAGACAGATCACTGTTAGGTTAAACTTCATGTCAAGTTTGAACTCAATCAGTCGAACAAATCTCTTCTTTTTAAAAATTTTTTTAAAAAAAAAAAAAAAAAATGGAACTTTTTATTTGTTTTTATGTAAGGAACCCACTCCTGAAGTTTGGCGTCCTATTTAAGAAACACCCTCTATATTGTTGTCTCCACAAACAAAAAAAGTAAATTTTCTAAGCAAAAAAAAAAAAAAAATAATCATTCTTTGCATTTTCTAAAAGGTTTTTAGCGTTAACATTTTTTGTAATATTTTATTTTGGTACAAGACTTTTAAATTTTGCTAGTTACACCTGTATCATAGAATAAATATTGAGCAGTTAAGCTTGTACAAAAGTATAGCTAGTTCCATGTTATGGTCATTGTTTCACATTTGGGTTATAGAGAGTTTCATTGTTTTAACCTGAACATCAATGTAGTTGTATCTCAACACTCATGTACTTATTTATCTCTGCATTAGGTTACAAACTTTCAGATTAAATGTATTTAGGTTTTACAGTATTTTGATAGGATAAAACTTGAACACAGAATGTCACAACTAATGCGTTTCAACGACAATGTCACCATCTTCAGTGATACGCGAGGTACAATTATCAAACTATAACTCAAAGAAGATAATACATGGTGTCTACCAGGCACCAAAAGTCTCAAAAGTACCCAAAAAGTAATGAATTTTTGTCTAAGGTCATCTATTTTTTCCCTGCCTGAAATAGAATTTCCCGCCCCCCACAGTTTGAACTGTATCTTTTGAACTGTGGCTAAAACTCTAATTCTAAGTTCAAATATATTTAACCCTCCAAGTGGCATGGTTAAAGCTAAAATTGAAAAGCCTGTTTTTAGCGTTTTGCAAGCATATTTTTAAAAATTCGCCAAAAATAGTAATTGAACCCCAATCCAAAAGTTTTCCATAGCTTTTTTGTAGAAGAAACTTCAAAGAATTCAAATACATATGCCACTAAAAATTAGTTTCTTTTGAAATTGTAGAAGTTATTACCTTAGAAAGCAAAAATGTTTAGTAACGGAAGGGAAAAAAACAACTTTATGCCTACATAAAAAATAGTAAAACATTTTTGTAATTTTTTTCAAAATACACAAAAGTTTTATAATTTAGTTCTAAATAGAAATACGTAAACATATATTTCAATTCCACAATTGTTTAGTTCAAAATAACGCTTTGAATGTTTTTACTACATAACCTGCAAATCAGACTAAGTTCAAAGCGACTAGGCCTAAACATTTTTTACTTCAAACAATGTTTTTTTTTTTATCCCAAAAATTCGAGAATGAAGTATATCGTCGGATCGTTTTTTACCCAGTTTCAAATAACTTTATATTTTGTAATGAAAAATCAAAATATCAAAGCGGCAATTTAACCTAAAACCTTATTTCTAGGCTATCTTATTTCTTCACTTACCGTTTTATTAGAACACTGTTATAAGCCTAATTTCACTCAAACACAATCTACACTTATTTATTTATAACTAAAACACAATATAACACTATTTTATAAACTATAAACACTTTCAATTCACTAAAATATCAAGACGAACAAAACTTACTGTGAACGCTTTGAGATCAGAGTGTAAAATGGTTATTAGGTTATAGACCGCTTCATTTACATCATGTCTGTGCCAACTAAATTTCACCTAAATTATTTGAACTGAACATAGAATAAACGTTGGAATTTTATCTTTAAAACAGTATATTAAACATCTTATGAATAAATCGATTTCTGATAGTAAAAATCTATTTACAAAATGCTTGCTTATTGGCCGAATCGTTAACCAATGACATGCCTTTATTGTAAATTCGATATCTCGAAACCAAATATAGCAGCACCTGATATCTAAACACCACTTGAAAGATAAAAGTCTGATGAATCCAATGCTGTGATGATCTTTGTGATAATTGACAACTGTAAGGAGTTGCAGACCGTTGAAAATTACAAAGTTTTACGTTCTTAACCTCGCGATTTCGCACCGAGAACAGCTGTTTGACATTCTACAATTTTGAAACGATGGTTACGTATGTAAATATACGTTTTACGAAAAAGTTTTAAATAAAAAAATTAAAGTTTAATCTATTTCCTTTCCAATGGTGCCGGTGTTATTACGATTGGATGATTTTAAGTGAATTAATTAATCAAAAATACAAATTTATGTAAATTCTCGCTAATTGTCGAAATGGCTGCATCTTGCGCCTGAGAGAAACACTTTGGGCAGTCTGCCACTGGGAGGGTTAAAAAATGTTTGTAGTAATTAGTAATTATCATTTTGGTTAAAACAAAGTTGGTAGATGATATTCTGTAATATGATGTAAACTAGAAAAAGTTAGTTGTACAATTGTTTGATTCATGAAACATTGGTGCTTCCACACGAGCTCACCTCAATTATAAATTTACTGGCCAGATAACTAAGGCTTTTCTTGTTTGCAAAGAAAATCACTTCTTAAGTAATTTTGTGTTTTTTTTTACAGAGGCAGTGCATGAATGATGTACTGTATTTTGCTTGATATGTTAATGGTTACTTATATTAAAATCGATGTTTTTTTTTTGTGTGAATGCATGTACAGGGTGTCCAGCAGTCTTGAAAATCGGGAAGATCGGGAATTATGTTTGAATTTGTTTGGCCGTCGGGAATTTTACCGAAAATAAATAACAAAAACTAAGTTTTTATTGAAAAAAATTACATTGCAAACTTTGACTTTGGCAGGACACGATATTTCCTTCCGCTATCGGCGCTATCTACAGATATTCCAAACGCAACTGTTCCAGTTTTGTTTCGTTCTGGCGCTGTAATTGTACAGTATTATGATCGTGAACGGGAGAGACAGTTCCACTCCCAGATGTTCCAGTAGTGCGGTTCAGTCCATCAGTCGTTCCCACTAGCCAAGCCATTTTCAAAGATTTAACTCGAAATATCGTTCAAAAAGTGTCTGCTACATAAAAATCATAGAATCTTTTTTTTTTAAAAAAAAGAATAAAGAGTTTGGTTTGTTTTAGTAGATGTAATCCAGTAACTAGGATTAATGATAGATCAATCCTTTGATCGGTGAAATCTCCGCCTAACCTATAATCTTTTATCCAAACCATTAATAAAATTGATTTCCTTCACGGACATTCACTGTGGTACTTAAATTACGTTTTAATGGCATTACAGTAGACTCCCGATTATCCGCGATAATGAGTGGCTGAACTTCCGTGTATAATCGAAATCGCGGATAATCCAAAACTAACCTAAAATGCCCTAGAAATAGTTCAAAATGACCGTAAAACTAAAATAAGTGCTTAATTAATCTTTACAAAAGGCTCAGGTAATAACAATCAATTTAAATATGTACAGTATTACGTACCTTTATATGTTGGGAAAATTACATAGTTTCACACACACTTTTTACATTGTATTTACAAAGACCAAAAACAAAACAAACACAGTCCAGTACATAACTACTACATTACTACTGTTATCAAAATGCACTTTCAATATCAATCTCTATCAGCATGGAGTAAAAAAGTCCTTTATTCATTTTTGTTTCTTTGCATTTGACTCCTTTTTTACAATGGCTGAACGAATTTTTCTTAACACTGATTTAGTGACACTGACGACTGCGTGGAGGGAGAAATAGCGAGTTGTTACTATTGTTTTTGTTGGGCGTGGGGGTGAGAATAGTCCCGTTATGAAGGTTATTTGATTTTTTCTGCTTACTGTATTGTCTTTGAGGTGGCGCTACAGTCTGCGCGCGAGGTAATGGGCCTTCACTCGCTAAACTTCGTTCGCCGTAGTATCGCATTTGGGTTATTTTACGTATTTAATTTGTATTTTTTTGGTGATTGCGGTATTTTTTGGCGATCGCGGTTAAGCCGCAACGCGGGTAACCCACTTGTGGATAATCGGGGTTCTACTGTATTTAATTAAATTTGCGCTAATTATGTTCTGAGGTTAATTTCTTTCACTGGCATTCGCTATTGTATATTCCGGCGTTAATTTCTTTCACTGGCATTCGCTATTGTATGTCCGCCGTTAATTTCTTTCACTGGCATTCGATATTGTATGTTGCGGCGTTGATTTCTTTCACTGGCATTCGCTATTGTATGTTCGATAATATTTTAACACCGGTATTTAATAAAATTTGTGCTAATTGTGTTCCGGCGTTAATTTCTTTCACTGGCATTCGCTATTGTATGTTCCGGCATTAATTTCTTTCACTGGCATTCGCTATTGTATGTTCGTTAATATTTTAACACCGGTATTTAATAAAATTTGTGCTAATTATGTTCCGGCGTTAATTTCTTTCACTGGCATTCGCTATTGTATGTTCGATAATATTTTAACACCGGTATTTAATAAAATTAATATTAAATAATTAATTAATTAACACAACCCCTAAAATATATTTCAAAACCCCTGCCACCTAGGAACAAAGAAATTTGGTACACTTATTTGTCATTGGCACTAAGAAAGGATTTTGAAATATTTGGCCCAAAAACAATAAATATTGATTGAAATACTTTCCTTAAAGCTAGAAAGCTGAACTTTTGCAAGATACATATAAAAAATAAACCATTTCTGCTAAGGGGTGAAAATTTAGTAACAACCCCTATAACTATAGATATTAATTTCATACCGCCAAGGAACATGAACTTTGGTTCACATATTGCTCATAGGCTCACTTAAGATAGGATTTTAAAATATTTGGTCTTTAAGAGTTGAAACATCCCCTAAAACAATAAATATTGTTTGTTATAGGCCTATATATCTCAAAAACCCTACCGCCTAGGAATCTGAAATTTGGTACACGTATTTGTCGTAACAACAATATCGTTGTATACTTTTCTTAAAATTTGCCTGAAATTTTTAACATTTATTTCTTACAAAACACATATAAAAAGTAAATGAGTTTTACTTTTTATTACGTCCTTATAGGAGTAAAAATGTGATAACAACCCCTAAAAACAATAAATATATATTTGTATTCTTTCCTCAAAGGTAGAGGCTGACATTTTGTATCTTTATTTCTTACAAGGTACATATAAAAAAAAATCAGTTTTACATTTTGATAAGTGCTGCTATGAAGTGAAAATATAATAACAACCCCTAAAAACAACAAAAATATTAATTGGTATTCTTTCTTTAAAGATAGAGCTGGAATTTGGCACTTTAATTTTAAGAAAATATTTTAGACGTAAGCTGATCAAAACTATCCCGATCTATGCGTTCGGATATATTATAATAAAATGCATATATTAACATATAAAGTCGTAACTGGCTGATCTGCAAACATTCAACTAAGACTGTGATTTACCAGTCTGTAGATTTAGCGGTTGAAAAAGAAGACGCTCTTTACTCTGAATTTTTTATTGATTTAATTTATTCAACATACAGCCAGTGAACAATACACACCAAACTTATAGTAACTAATGTAATAATTCACTTTCGTGAACAATTATGTAACATAGTGATGCAAAAAACATTTGATTACTTAAGTCAAAGGGTTGAAATGGAATAACTACCCTTAAAATTAAGTAGTAATCCACTTACTGTTTCTATATTTGCAAAAACTACTCAACTAACTTCACTAAAATTTCACAATCTACACATATTAGTACAGGTATTTTTAAGAGTAGATGGTCACTACCCCCCATACAACAAAAATAAACTGCACTAAATTCCTACAAAATATAAAACTAAAATTATTTATATAGCAATTCAAAATTTCACCTAATTATAAATAATTTAACCAATATGTAAATAAATATGAGAGTGGGAATATAGGAATATCATTCATTTGATCAAGACGATTGATACGCCCGCCACCTAGTAGCAGTTATTCGCAACGCTGAACAAGATGTAAACCACGGCAAATCACGAATTTTGGACCTATTGCATTTAATTAAAAATACTTCCCAACCTTTTTGACCTATAGTTCCCACATCAAAACGTTTCAAAATTAATATAACAATCCACTAAATTTAAAATATCTACCCAATACGAAACCATTCGACGAAGATTAACATTTAAAATTAAGAACTCAGTAGGCCGATCTGATTTGTAAATTCAACTGAAAACGAGAAAATTACATTTTAAATAGAAAATTAAACTTGGCATTCTATAAGGAACCAACCTTTTTACATGGAAAAAGTATTTGGCGAAAACATAAATATGCACCGTTACGTCAGTATAAATATAAAACCCAAGTCCCGACCGCTAAATCTCAATACAATGACAGCATTTTTTACTACGTAAGCTCCTCCCACGTACACTGTGATTGGCTCACATGAATGTGTTGCGAATTTCAATCAGTATTCCTAGTTTAAAAGATATAAAGTTTAGATATAAGATACTAATAATTGTAAAAAAAAGAGTTATTTAAGTGTTTTCTTTAAATTTATTTAATTAACTTCATTTTCCCACACCTTTAAAGTTTTTTATAACATTTTTGTTCCTCAAAACAAATTATTTTCACAAAAATAAACACATAATTTCAACAAATAACACTTAACAGCTTCCCAACACCTATTTACATTTACAAATCTCAACCCCAGAAGACATCAAGATTAATAACGCATTATGATCTATTTCCTGAAGACCAGTATGGAGTTAGCTACAGTCCAGTACAGTTTAGCTGATAAAAGTTAAAAGACAAGATCCTGATTTTACTAATATTTCATCCAGTAATTGTTCTACGTTAAACCTTATTCAAATAACCAAAGTGTAGTGCTATTTTTTTAAAACAATTACTCGATCCAGTATCCCAGAAGGAAAACTAATAATTTGGTGAGATCTATCCGAAACCTTAATTATCCCTTTTTATGTTCTTGCATTAAAATTTATTTGTGAATATCAGCACTTAATTAAGATAAAGGGTTAACCCTATCTTATTTTTCAATTAATGACTTGAGATTGATTAACTGTATATATATAATTTGCAAAATTTGAACTCTGTCATTCCTTTTTAACACTACGCGCTTACATCCGTGCTAACACCAATAAACGTTTTGTACTATTCATTTCAACTTTAATTAACCTTTGAATATATTAATATTTGATTTTAGTAACATTTAAAAAATATTTTATGCTTATTTCATTTGCTCTTTGTGAAGAGTCAGCATCAACCTCCCAAGATAAGATTCTTGTGTCTCTCTTATAAAATACAGGTACCTCACAGGTATCTAAATATAAACATGTTGTAATTTTTTTGAAGGAGATATAATTAAATTGTAAAATTTAAAGAAAAAAGTAAAGCTACCATTTATAATTGTTACTTGTTTTGACCATTAATTATTTCAAATATTTTCAATATTTAATTTACAACGTGTGGAGTTGTATTTATTACCATTCTTGACATGAAAAAAAACATTTGTAATATGATTTCTTAAGTCTAAGGATTGAAATGGGATAAAACTACCCTTGAAATTAAATTAAGCAAATGAAACATTGCCGGGTTCACTAGTATATTATAAACATTTGGTTTTTAATTCATTTGAATTTGAAATACATTTGTTTTTGTATAAATACATATGAACAATAATTGTTTTGAAACACATTAATTTTCTTAGAAAATGTAGTATTACTTTACTGTTCAGCACAAATTACAATCTTCAAAATTAGTAATGTTTATCACTTGTCCAGATTTGATAATTGAATTGAACGATCCAGTGAACTAAGATATTTGTCAGCATGAAAGTTTACACAAACTGCAACAATCAATCTGTCACTTTCCATAACCTCTTTTTCCTGATTTCTTTCGTAGCAGTTCATTTTGTTGTCAACGTCTACATTTTCTATACTGGCATCAACAACTTCAGAATGTTTTATGCGGTGTATCGGACTTTCACTGGATGATCTTCACATGTATTTACTAACAATGTCTTTCATCGTCAACTATAGCGTCAGTATTGATTTATTTAGTTTTGTTTTTATTTTCGATTTTATGTAGTAGTGTTTCTTCTTGAAACAGAATCAATTCACAAAAATCTTTAAAACCAATCAACTTGTTCAGTTTTTACATTGATTTTTCATAATTAATATATTTAAAATCATGACTTTGATGCAACCATACAATTATGCAGTCAGTAAGAGAAGAATAATTATATAAAGCATCACAATAGTTCCCGAATGATACTTGCAACGTTTGGGCCAATGTTTTCAAGTCCATTTTTTTTAATAAAAGACAGTTCCTTTATGTGATTTTGATGAAATAAATGATTGAGATCCTCAACTGAAAAGTCTTGGTCTTGAAAAAAATTGTAAGAGTCTAATAGAATCAGTGTTAATTTATCAATTCCCTTACCCTGCAAAGAGTTTAATTCTTTTGATCTTTTATTAATTTAATTGAACAATATTACTACTTCCTTCAGATCTTGAATCTTTACTCACTGAAAAAATATCTTCAAGATATTAGTTTTATTAATCTTTCAGACTGTATCACTGGTTTTATTCACAACTTGTTTTCCCACAATGTCCACTTCTTGAAACAGAATCAATTCACAAAAAATTGTAAGAGTCTAATAGAATCAGTGTTAATTTATCAATTCCCTTACCCTGCAAAGAGTTTAATTAATACTTTTGATCTTTTATCAATTTAATTGAACAATATTACTACTTCCTTCAGATCTTGAATCTTCACTCACTGAAAAAATAACTCCAAGATATTAGTTTTATTAATCTTTCAGACTTTATCACTGGCTTTATTCACAACTTGATTTCCCACAATGTCCAGCCTAGCTTCTTTAAGATTTTTTCAGTTGTTGTGCATGTAATGATCTCGGAAATGTGCTGGCAAATCAATTAAGGTTTGACTCTGTTAACAAATAAAAAAATCGTAAGTTAAATTCAGTGATTGTAATTTTATTAAAACAGAAGTCAGTAGTAATACGCTTTCTCTTTACAATTTGCCTTACTTAAGGGTCGGCTCTAGTAAAACAGAAAGCAACCTGCGACTCCAGCGCTTCACCCTATAGCGGCGGTAGGTTACGCGGACATTGCTCATCCTAAATCCATTTAAAACCCTCAATTGTTCAAATAGCGTTTTTTTTAAATACCAAACTCTTGGGGACAAAATTCTTCATCCGAATGGCTTGGCAATTTTTCGCTATAATTAATAGTTACAACGTAAAAAATTATTTAAAATCACCCTATAGCGACGGTAAGTTACACGGACATTGCTCAGCCTAAATCCATTTAAAACCCGTAATTGTTCAAATAGCGTTTTTAAAAAAATACCAAACTCTTGGGGACGATTTCTTCATGCGAATGGCTTGGTAGTTTTTCTCTATAATTAATAGTGGCAACGTAAAAAAAATATTAAAAATCAATGTTTTAAATTGTTAATAAATATTAAACAAAATATTTTTTTTAATTTTGAAAAAGCCATTTGCATGCATATTGACCATAGCTTTAAAATGACATATCGTTTATAATTTTCCGATCAAAAATGAAGGAAAAATTTGGATTTTAATTTAACATTGGTCTTATGGAGTGTCAGCCAACATGGCCGACAGCTAGAGCCGACCCTTAAGACTACATAAAAGAAAATGTGTCTTTATACATGAATTAATGATTTCTGAAATTTAACTAACTAAATTATATTAGTGTAATATGTACAAGTTTTACTTACATAACTTCCAATGCACCTTTAACAGTCTGGTAGCCTTTGTAAATGATAACTGATGTGACACAAATACTAATCAACTTAGTTGAAAGTTTCATGGCAGAATGTCACAAATAAAAATGTTGTATCCATAGTTACATGTTTAAAATACAGATACAATTTTAATTTGTTTACATTGTTGGGTAAAGTGATAGTTGTGGAATATTGATTTCGTTTTCTTTGAACAGAAAATGTTTTTACAAAACCAAACTTAAGTACGTTTTATTAACTACCGGTACCTTTAAAAATTAATCAGCGTTTGGGAGGGAGGG
>JAGFPH010005050.1:81514-93654 GCA_018207615.1 Philaenus spumarius | reverse complement strand
GTTGGTCATGTACACTTACGACACTGGCTATTAGTGAAAACACTTTACAGTGTTTCCATACTGGACTAGCTCATTAGTGACAACACTTAAAACATTACAGTGTGCGAAAAATAGTAAAATTTTGGTCATGTACACTGGCTATTTGTGAGAACACTTTAAATATTACAGTGAGCCCATAATGAACTAGCTAGTTAGTGACAACACTTTAAAATATTACAGTGAGCCCATAATGAACTAGCTTAGTGACAACACTTAAAATATTAGTGTTCGCAAAATAGTAAAATTTTGGTCATACGACACTGGCCATTTGTGAGAACAGTATTAAATACTACAGTGAGCCCATAATGAACTAGCTAGTTAGTGACAACACTTAAAATATTACAGTGTGCGCAAAATAGAAAAATGTTGGTCATGTGCACTTACGACACTGGCTATTAGTGAGAACACTTTAAATATTACAGTGAGCGCAAAATAGACAAACTTTTCTCGTGAGTGCGCTTAGGGCACTAGCTAATTAGTTAGTGACACCTTAAATATTAAATTTTGTAGAAAATGGATACATTTTGTCATGTGTGCACTTAGAACACTGGCTAATTAGTGACAACCCGGTAAATATTACAGAGTGGGCAAAATTTAAAAAATGTATAATGTGTGCACCCTTTGAAATAAGCTGTTTGAGTGATACAGAGTTCCAACATCAAACCACATGTTCTTGTTATCATATATTGACGGGTATGGAATACTTGCTTTACAACGAAAACTGGTTTAGTTTTAATTGACTATCATGTTAAACGTTTTTTGCATTCGTATTCCGGATTTCTTTTCATTTATTCTACAACAACAGCATGAAAGTTATCCGATTCACTTTCTCAACCTAGAACTACATAGGAGTGTTGCCGAGTGAATGTCTCTAATAGAACTTCCTGCTCTCAAGAACAAATGAAAGTTCAATCTACGTAATAAATAGATTAGCATGGCTGCTAAAACTTGTATTCTTATGGGAATGTCGCTTTGGTACGAAGATAAAATTGGAAAGTTCCTGTAGCGGGTTCGAAACATCCGTTTAAGTCATTGTAACTCACCCCAGCACCATCTCAGTAAAATGTCCACTCCTTTTAAAGAACTGGTCAATTAGGATCATTTTTAACAATTCCACTCGTAATTCCCTCTGTGTCTTTGTCCGTTCATAAATCAAGAACTACAGATTTGATTTCTCTGCAGTATTTACACGTGATGGTTTGTTCCAGGGAGGTTGTAGGTTTGGATTAATCGTTTCGATACATCGAACTTTGAACTATAGATGACTACACGTCAAAATAAAATCCCGAATGTCAGGCATATTTTGCAATTCGAAAACCATTGAATTTACATGCTGATTTTAGAAATAATGTTAGTATGTCAACAGAGGAGATTTTAATATAGATTTAATCGAAATTGATATAGATGCGTACTCATCTTAATAAAATCCCGAATTCCAGACATATTTTAGAATTCGAGGCCTCTATTGCATTTACATGCTGATTTTACGCATGTTAGTATGTCAACAGGAGAGGTTTTAGGATAGGTTTAATCGAAATCGGTTCGATAAATCAAACTTTGAACTATAGATGCCTGCAAGTCATAATAAAATCCCTAATTTCAGAAATATTTTATCATTCGAGAATCTATATATATAAAAGCGAAATACCACACAATCACTCACTCACTCACTCACTCATCACGATTTCTCATCAAAAACTACCAAACGGATTGGAATGAAATTTGGTATGTAGCTTCCTCTAGAGCCATAAGTGCTCAATAAGAAAGGGTTTGAAAAAATTCGAAATTTTATGGGCGGTTTGGGGGATCAAAGTTATTAAATCACGGTTTCTCAGAAAAAAATTGGAAATTTTAGGGGGGTTTGGGGGATAAAAATTACTAAATCACGATTTCTCCAAAATTACCGAACAGATTGGAATGAAATTTGGTATGTAGCTTCCTCTAGGGCCATAGGTGCTCACTAAAAAAGGGTTTAAAAAATTCTAAATTTTAGGGTGGTTTGGGGGATAAAAATTACTAAATCACTATTTCTCCAAAATTACCCTTTCCTAAATAGAGCAGTCTATTTTTTTCATGACCACAGTAGGATACACACGGGTATTTAACAAGCACTTAACAAGGATGCAATTATGTTAAAAAGAATGAAAATACCAACCACCACGGGCAACGCCGTGCGGGTCAGCTAGTCCTCTATATATTTACAAGTTAATTTTACACATGTTAGTATGTCAACAGGAGAGGTTTTAGGATAGGTTTAATCGATATCGGTTCGATACATCGAATTTTGAGCTATAGATGCCTACACGACATAATAAAATTCCGAATTTCCGATATATTTTACAATTTGAGAACCCTTTATTGCATTTACATGCTGATTTTACACATGTTAGTATGTCAACAGGGGAGGTTTTAGGTTAGGTTTAAGTAAAATCTGTTCGATACATTGAATTTTGAACCATAGATGCCTACACGTCATCATTTCAGATGTCCCAAATTTCAGACATATTTTAAAATTTGAGAACCCCCTATTGCATTTACTTGCGATTTACATCGAACTTTGATCAATCTATGCATACACGTTATAGTAAGGTGTCCGGTGAAGGCGTCTTTTTGGAGACTGCAGGTCTTACTGAAGAAGTTTTCATTCGTAGTGACCGTTTTTGGATAGACGACATACACTTTACGCCGAGTCAAAACCCGTAAGAGTGAAACATACCCACCATTAAGTTTTAGGCAACTCTGGTAGAGTTGTTGAAGATCTTCAAATATGTTGGTGAAAAGGGTTGTTGCTCCTAACCGTGTCTAGTTTAGTTGCATGCTCCTAACGTATTTACTTATTTTTCACGAAGCTCCACGATGGTAGTTGATAGCTTTTCTCGGAAGATGGTTTCCTTCGTTATTTTCCACACATAAGCGTCGAAAGGTTAAAGATCAGTGAAGTGAGATGCATATGGAAAGTTTGTTCCACGGGAAATAAGTGGTAGCCAAATATTGTTGACGTAAAGCAATGATCTCTTCAGCGGTGTGGCTGGTGCCGTCAACTCGCTGGAACCAATAAGAACTAAAATCCAGATTGCTAGCACCACGAAAACGTGTTGTTTGCAGCAACCAAAATTTTGCATTGTTTATTGCTGTTCTGTCTTGTAAAGGTTGACCAGTTTGTATTCCATACAGGAATCCACCCAAGGTGTTAAAACATTTTCCTTTCAAACGTATTACTGATGTTCATCTTCAAAGATGTACGCTGAAGACTTCTCTTCAGAGACTGCAGTACTTGCTGAATGAATCTATCGTGGTTATCATTCGTAGTTAAAGTTTTTGGACGGCCTGCACACCCTGTACGCTCAGTCAAAACACGGAATTACTTGCCGGCTGTTTGTATCATCGTTCTTGAAACTCTACAGCAGTTCGCATCAAACTAGGACCACCGGAACTACCTCTGTTCCGTATGAGCGAAAATAATGCATGATACAAATTTTCTATGGATCGGTAAGAAAAATCACAGCGGTAACTAACTTCAGACAAGAAAGCTACGTGGCCTGGCAACAATCAACAAAGCAATGAGCTGTTCTAAAAACCAACCCATCTGCTGTAATTTCAGTGCGTTTATTTAGGAGGGTACGGTAATTATGAAAAGAAAATCCAAAATGGTGCAGATGATGTATTTGAAATGAAACTCTTATCGGATTATCGGATAAAAACTAAGTGTTTTTCGTCGGAAACGTTTCTTTTACAAAGAAATGGCGATGACACTCGCGTAAACGTGTAACCTCAATATTTGAAGCCAGACAATCTTAATAAAGTGCATCCGTTACAAAATGAAAGTAAGTCAGGTTGTATAACATCTGACCATGCTTGGGCTGGGGGGGCGACAGCTGCGCTCGTGTGTTTGAATAAGTCGTAAGCGTCTTTTTCAAAAACTAGGTCACGATTGACCATCCGTGTCCTGTAACCGTTGTTTCGAGGCCGAATTTCGACCAAATTTGTTGGTAAAGTATTGTCGTGGAGTGGAGGTGTGTTGTTTTAAGAAATACTGGCATAACAGCATTTATGAAAAATTATAAAAACTTTGTTCCCCCTAAAAAAAATTCGTACTGTTAAATTTTTGTGAAAAAGTCAAGTTTCCATTCAGCGCCTGTGTTCGGTAATATTGAGGTTCAGAACAGCAACATCTTTTCATTGGTCGCCCTCAACAAATGTACAATTTCTTCTCACCGTGGTTATTGTTAGCGGTTAGTTGAGACTATATTGATGCTTTGTTAATAATTACTGTACGGAACCCTTGACACGGCAGCCAAACTTGCACTTTTAGAGGTTACTTACTTTAAACAACGTTTTTCAACAGTACTTTATAGGAACCGTTGCGTGCTTATCTAACAGGTTAGGTAAGGTTAGGTTAGGTTAGAGGAGGAAGCTACATACCAAATTTCGTTACAATCCGTTTGGTAGTTTTGGAGAAATCGTGATTTAGTAATTTTGATCCCCAAACCTCCCCTTAAAATTTCGAATTTGTTTAAACCCTTTCTTAGTTAGCACCTATGGCTCTAGAGGAAGCTACATACCAAATATCGTTCCAATCCGTTTAGTAGTTTTTGAGATTTTGTGATGAGTCAGTGAGTGAGTGAGTGAGTGAGTGGTATTTGGCTTTTATATATATAAATATATGTGTTCGCACTATAGCGGCCGCATTTTAAGTCCGATTTGGTTCAAATTTGATACACATGTTGGTTGTCTACGTCGCTCGGACGAGTTCGTTAGCCAAAAAAATCCAACAATCGTAAGTACGTTTTTTGACCGGAAGTAACTATTTTTTTAGATTTTCCTACGAGAATGAATTTGTTTTTGAGTTCTTTCTACAAATATAAATGTAGGATGTTTTTCTGCAATTTTTGTTTTTTTACGCGACCTTATAGCTTACTTGGTTCCCCCAAAATGGATCAAAACGTAAAATACCATAGAAGTACCCGGTTCAAAGCCATGTGGTGGACTAAACCGCGGGGATGGCATGCGAAGCACGCAATGCCTTGTGTCTTGAAGATACTCCCAATACGGGGGTTGGCGTGCGAAGTACGCAATGCATTGTGTATTGAAGATACTCCCAATATGCGACATGACGTACGAAGCACGCAATGCTTTGTGTATTGAAGATACTAACAATATGCGTAATGGCGTGCGAACCATTTTGCAGCTATTCAGCACCGTCGTGTATATACCTATTTCCCAAATTGTTGGTTGAAACCCTAAAACCTATGTTTTAATTTAAAGCCTATAAACTTAATTTTCGAAATTTGCCCAGCTCACGTTAGTGGTTCAGCTGCGTGGTCGAATTATTTTACATCCACTCTATGTTTTATGCACGTGTAGTAGGTGCCTGGTCGTGCGCACAGCTAAAGTCCTCGATCTGAAGCTGGCTCCAAAAGTGTAACGAGATGTCCGTGTAATCAACTGTCTGAACCGTATATATATCATGTGCATAGACAATTTCATCAAAATCGTTTTTTTTTTTAATCTTAATATTTCCATCTTCATACCAATTCAGTTAGTTTAAAAATAAAGCGTCACATTTAAAAGTAATAATTAATCACTCTAAACAGTTTAGACAACTTTACAAAGAGAAAATCCCTCAACTCCAAAACCTTTGTTTAAAAGTGGGTCATTCCGGTTAAACAGTAGCAACCCTCCTACAATAACAAGTACAACTGTGTATCCATTGTTTGTTTTAAATGCCAAGAAACCTCAAACCATACAAAAACATTCTAGGAAAAGAAAAAATCTACCATTCCTCAGGCGGGCTTGGGTGTTCCTTGATCTGAAATAGGAAAGGTAGCCCCTCCTGTCGTTTGGCTATTGTTGCGCGAGTCTATGTAGGTCAGTGGTTCGGTCTTCGGACGATGTTTTTGTTTTTATTTCAATGCGGGGCCGCATTAGGCATAACAATGGACAGGTTAACGGAGACTATTTCGTCTAGCGCTATGCTAAAACTTGATGTACCTTCATCTCGTACTTGGGTGACATATCGTGGACCCAAGAAACTGAAGTATTAAATATATTGCGCGTTACATAAGCATTTAGATAAGATCCTAATCTAATGACTGAGTGACTAGAATCATTGTATTTGGATAACTTAATAGAACTCCGATCCAATGCAACATTTCGTTCCACTGGAAATTCGACGATAGTGGCGCTATCTATTGGGGAAACGACGGAAGCTGTGTGAAACAACAATGCTACCAATGATTTCTCCCTAGCGCTACCTCGCGGCGCGATCATGCACTATTTTCCCGACAACCTAATTTTCGCCACACTGCTGCCGTATGGATGCAAGATCTATTTATTATTCATGATCTATGCTAGAATCAACATAGAGGGAAAACGAAAAACAATTTAGCGAAATTTTCATTTCAAAGCGTAAAATTAGTGTACATTTGAGGTTTCACTCCAAGCCTACTACAGTTAAAACAGCTGCTCCGGTCAAAAGCTTAGCAACACATGTTTGTTTACATTCATAACCATAGCACCCAACTTAGAAAATTTAGAATCTGATTACTGTTCATGTTGAATACTCCTACTTCCTGGACTGTTAAATAATTATAATGCTGTTGTTTCTAACCTTCAAAACAGTCCCTTATTGCTCAGAACACGTCTGGCCGCGGTTTCGACATCACAGTGTCATTGACAAAGAAAACTCTCACTTACGATTACACATTACACATTTGCAAAAAACTTTTTTTTAACATTCACCATTTCTGGGTCGTTATAATATATTTTTTACGTTTTCGGTTAAGGTTTCTAAAATAGTCGGGCCGATTTGAACATGAACTAATTAAAAAAACGTAAAAATGTATTACAACGAATCACAAAAAGACCTTTTAAATGTTAAAATACACCATAGTTCAAATGCCATATTCAACACAATTATATCAATGCAAACATCAGTGGATCATGTTGACTCATTGAACACAAACATTATGAGTGGAGACCACCTTCTTCAGCAGTGTGCACTCGACTTCCACAGTGAACCTTGCATGGTGATCACCTTTTCTGTGACAATGTTAAAAACTTGTATAGTGTTTTTGTTTAAGTGTTTTTATAGTGTGTGTGTGTTACATGTATTTATTTAGGATCTATTATGACTGTGTTTGAATATCTGATGATGACAACATGCAATGTCGATACCGGTAATTTAAAAAACAAACAAACAAGGATTGTGACGGACCACATAAGGTAATAAACAAATTTTAATAAAAAACTATTCCGACTTTCGGCAATGTGCTCATCCATGATGACAAAACTGCCCTTCTGTTGTCACTCGGAAAACTCCATATTTATTTGCTTTTTTAAAAAGTCATAAAGACTATTTACTGGAATAAAATGACAGCTTTAAATATTTTCAGTTCTTATTTGAGTAATTCTCAAATTTGATCCAGAACCTCCCAGTAAGCCTAATGTCAGCTGTCACAATTATAATTTATTAAGAAACTTATAGATATTGTCAAAGCGCTGGTATGCAGCAACGTACATAAAATCCACCCTTCCGTCCCATTTACCCTTTCAATTTCCACCCTTTTTCAGCTGCAAGGATTTCTCTTTTCGGTAAATAAAAAAGCACCAGACCTTCCAAAACCCTTTGTACCCCAACTGAATCCGATGTCAAGACCGAAACGTGTCCGCCTTGGACACACCCCAGCGGTAAAGAACAGTTTTCTCTTTTCCAAATTGTTTTTGTAGATGCCGTCATCTCAAAGAATCGGGGTCAACGTATTTACAGCCCCTAATATGAAGTTAAACGGTCTTCTAAGGGTGGGGGGTTCGTAAAACACAATGATAGGTGTGGTAAGAATAGTAGGTCAGGGGTATAGTGGGTGCGTTAAAAGATGGGCACTTTCTCTCGTCCTTCTCTAACAAAAAGACTTGGAACTTGATACGAGATATTGTGTATGGATTTATTAGCTTTGATACTGTAGTCACGTGATCGTTTTGCGTTGACTGGGAGTAAACGGTAACCTTAAGGAAAATCCTTAAAGAATTTAACCTCGAAAATTCCTTTACACGGTAACAATATCGAAGGTAATTTTTAAGGATTGCAGCCTCGAAGGTGACCTTTTATAGTTGAGCCTTTACAGTGGTAACATCAGGAAAAACAACATTAAGGCTCGGAATTAAGGAAACAACATTAATAACATTTCATTGTTAAATAACCAAAACATACCTTCACTATTAGGCATATTTTTGTGTGGTTTTTGTTAAAAAACGAAAGCTGTATTTTTTTTCTTAAAGTAAAATAGATTGTGGGTGTTGTTGCTAAGGTTTTTTGCAATATCTCTTTTTGCAACTGAATAAAAAATTAGTAAAGTTTACTATTTTTTACTATTTATATCATAGGCCTACGTTTATGAAAACAATAAAACGGTTTTTGAAAATGTATTCAGCAATCAACATCCGCATAAGACAGTACTTTAAAATGAAACCAAATTTTTAAATTTATTCCACGAATTAACGGAAAAAATGACTTATTCTGTAGCAATGCTCTTATGGGAATCAGATTCAATATGGCCGACAGGGTAGCGCCCCCTTGACTTTATCAACATTGTGTATGACGGCAACAATATGGTCTGTAAAAATCGAGGATCACCTGATATCTTGTTGACTTTAAAGGGAACACTTTTAGCAAAAATTTAATTGTTATAGATTTTAAGTTGTACATGTTTTGTGTAGTTAATGTTTAGGATGTAAAAGTTATTTTTTGTGTTCAATATTAGTATTATAAATTAGAAAAAATTGTTCAGAGTAGGTGAAATCAGATTCTAATTTGATGCGTACCAAGAATGCACTTTTCTGAAAAGTAATTGCAGTTCAAATTACTGCACTTTTTTTGCCTTTTATTGACTCTTTCACATGACGGTAAATATTTAACAAGATTCTGTAGAGAGTCTTAATTACAACACTTAGCTGCGACTCCCTGCGAACTTTGAACCTAGGACCAAATATTATTGGACGGATACCAAGTCGATGTAGGGAGAGAGGTAGTTGATTTCTCACAAGGCGTATTAAAGAAGGTGTGTGCATGCGCAGCTTCTCCCTCCACTCCAGCCTACTCGTGACGTAGAGTGCTACAGTCAGAGCTCCAGTCTAGACTCCTTCCCCATATTTACCGCCGAAACCTGTACGACCTTCAAGCTTTTTTGACGTCAAATTATGTTATTAATTACAGGCAACATAGTGCATTATTGTAATAACGTTTCTTATAATTAATAACCATTAATTATAATGCCTTTTTGTGCCGTGTTTGGCTGCGGTACTCAAACAAAAAAGACAGCTTTTTACGAGTAAGGTTTTATCGATTCCCAAGAAATTTTGATCTACGAAATAAAAAGCTACACTATCCCGATTAACATAGACTATAATTCATTTAATAAAAACATTTTGTATTTCAATATTTGTAAATTTAGTCGGAAAAAAATCTTAGGTTAGACCTAGAATGATGAACCAACACATGTATTTACATTCATTACCACAGCGACCTATTGAATAAAATGACAGTTTGCTCCAATATTTCCATTAACAGCTGATTTCATACTTTGAAGCAATTATTTGTATTTTTAACTTTTAGGTTAGGTTTTTATTAAAGTGTAGACCTGAGCCTTGCTGGTTCTTTTAACCTTTAATATAACTGCTGTTATAAAATATACGAAAAATTTGATTTGAACATTTAACATTATTTACCATCTTAGCTTTGGTGTTATTATGAATCCTAAACAATTATTATAAAGAAAACATAAAATGATTAGGCTATGTGTTAGAAGGTTCCAACGAGGTTGGCGTGCGGAGCACACGCAGGGGTTTGTCTTATTTTTGATATTTTGGCTTTATAACTAAAACAATTTGCAGTATTTTTCTAAAACCCTTACTTTTGAAACTTTGGTTTACCAATTTGATTTTTTTCTTTTGAAACGCAAAAATAGTTAGAGAAATTTGTTTAAATATTTTGTTTACATGGCAATGTTCTCCATACTTTCCTGAACAATAAAATGTATAATATTGTACACTTTACATGAATAGGATACATTCTAAGTGATAATGACAAGTGTACAAGCAGTAAAAAAGTGCCTGACGCTTAGACGGTTAAAACATATATTTTTAGAGTATTAAAATTGTTTTATGTTCGAAGTGGACAGAATTTAAGCCGTAACTGAAATGCTGTTGTATGTTATTAAATAATTTTAATTATTTAACAAAAATAATTATTTAAGCGTAACAAAAATAAAATATAGGTTGTACAAATTATTTTATTTATTTGATGTATAACTCTTTTTTAAAAAATATATAGCCCTAAAATATGCTAGGATACAATTACAATTTAAAAAAATAATTACAAAATTATTTTAATACAGTAAAAAAAAAAATATTTGTTAGTAGTCAAAATAAGTAATCCCGTGACAAAATTTTGACATAAGTAATCTAGAGTTAATATTGAAATAAAACTCAATGTTAGTATTCACCACGACTTTTTATTTATCACCTAGACTACTATTTTTTAAATTATTTCATTGGATAATTAGTTTATATTAATTTTTATTTATTATTTATCCTTGGGTAGGCTAACTAAACAATTACAATTTTAGATAATTTCAATTTTTGAAAAGTAAATTTTGTAGCCTAGTAGTAACAGTAGGCCTAGAAAACAACAAAAGCAATAAACTTTAAAAATCACCATCTTATTGATGGTAAGAGGTTTTACCCTATAATAGAGCTACTTTAATTTGTCAACTCTTTAAAAATTCATATTTATACATTTAACAAAATTTACCTGTTCACAACAATGTGAATAATAAATAACGAAGAGAAATGAAAACTAATAACAAATTAGATTAGCGTACATACAATCGCCACAAGAAGCAAGTAACTATGGTTCTGATTACAATCTTATTATGTAGGACAGCTATAACTTTCATAAAAAAAATTGATGTCAGTATTTACTACATTTTATTCTCTACATTTCTATGTCTTTGAATGCCTCCCGAAAGTAATAGTAAAAAACTTCCTCACTTAGGGTAGTTTTTATGTCATTCAAACCCGTATATTAGATTTAGGCATGTTTCAAAATTATACGCCTAGGAATATTTGACCATGGACATAGATAATTTTAATGCTCGCTTTATTACCTTTCCATCGATACCAAAAACATAATTTTTAGATAACCATAAAGTATATAATTCGCAGTTTGAGCAAAAGCTTACAATTGCGCTCGGAACTACTGGTTCAGTGTGTAGCACGTGACGTGGCTGCGCGGGCCGTACGAGTTCACGATCCTCGATGCACACACCTTCTTTAATACACCTTGGATTTCTCACTCTAAAGGGGCATTGTTGTTTCAAACGTGAAAACGGTTGTCTGTAGATATTTGACAAGTGTTATTTATATTTACTTTTCTGAAGTGTGTTCGGACCCTAATATGGAAAATGTAAAAATTAAACACCATAACTTAGTTGATGAACTGTTAAAATCAAAAGACCGAGACGTCAATTGCCTTGCGGAGAATATTTTCAAAACAAAATCCGGTTAAATAGATATTTAATTGAAAACTATTTGAAAATGAAATTTCTCAATAAACTGAATAGAAAATGGGGTGAGTGTACCAGGAACCATACTGTATGTTTGTAGAAAATTATATTTGGATTAGACTACTGCTATTTTGATTGCCTTGTATCTAAACAAAAATAAGTACTTATTAATGTACCAAGTTCTAGTAGACGCCGTCCAAAACAAGTTTGCTACCTTCAACGAAAGACCAAAAGGCACACGTATGCTAGCATAAATGATAAAATATACGAGTGAGGAACTTGCAATTTAAAAACTTCAGGGAAAAACAATTGCAGGTGCCATCAAACATGTGTTAGAAGGTGCTACCGCAGAAGAAAACAGTGAACCAACCGCTTTAACGAAGGAGAAATCTCGCACTGTGTTTTGCTGTAGGGCTAACTGGAAATAAGAATAATTCGACCACGCAGCTGAACCGCTGACGTGAGTTGAGCAGATTTCCAAAATTAAGTTTATAGGCCTATGTTTTAGGGTTTCAAAAACAATTTGGGAAATAGGTCTAT
>JAGFPH010005050.1:25337-81414 GCA_018207615.1 Philaenus spumarius | reverse complement strand
CACAGAGCATTGCGTGCTTCGCACGCCAATTTTAAGCCTATTTGCTATGGACGCACATGTGCGTCCGCTTTAAAATATTAGTGATTATTACGTAGAAAGGTTCAAAAATAAAAAATAAAGTAATTTCTACACATTTAGACTATAAATATAAAAAAATAAAAGGTCAGCTCCTAGCACAGGAAATACGAAATTTGCGTAGCAGTGAACATGTTAAGGAGTACCCTCCACTCCTTCGGCAAAAGCAGTTGAGGGATATTTTTGATCTCCCCAAGAAAACTTTTAAAATTTGGGAAGCCAATTTGGCTGGTCAGGTGAAATATTAACCTATAGCATTGAGTCTGTACCTTTACACCGTCAGTGAATACACAAAGGCCTATAACACTCCTAGAGGCCGCACCAAGTAGTGACCCAGCAGCTCATGCTTGCACTCGTGTAAAAAATAAAATTAGTATATGTAAAATCAAACGGCACAAAAGATTTAAAACATATTTCAGTGCTAATCTCTTTAAAAAAAATACCTGACTATAATTAATAATATACATACTTTCCAGTCCCTGGGGGCTAGGGGGGGGGGGGGGGCGTGGGCGACCATGCAAAAACGGATATTAAATTATGTCTTCTTTGATTTTGTGAAGGGTGGGTTTTTCAATAAAATGCATAGTTTCCGTAATAGTGGCAAGAAAACTGAAAAAGTGCTAAAATTTCGCTATTTTTGGCGAATATCTCCGAACGCTCTAGGAAATTTTGGTTGCAAACTTCAAATTCTGATTCAGCACCCCAAAACAACACATAGAAGCGCAGAGTAACCGACTATTTTAATTTTATCCACGAGAGAGGATTTTTCGCTACAGTTTTACTGGGCTGTGGGTTTGAATCTACACTTGATTCCACGTTCACCGTGCAGTACAGGTCTTACGGGAGAATAGACTTGCTACTACCATTACAGCGAACATCACGTTTATTGTCATGCGGGTAGCGTCAGCTGACCGAGCGTAGCATGGGAGTTGATGTTTTTTAGTTGGCTATTATCGCTGAGACTGTCGTAAGGATAACATGGCTTATGGGCGCTCTGTACTGCACGGTGAACGTAAAATCGGGTGTAGTTCGGTTTACTTCCACCACGCTGCGCTGCTTCTCCGCCTTCATTAGAGCAATCATTTTGTAGCTCGACAAAGAATCGAACCACAGACTTTAGTCGTTCAAGTAATCGCATTACCAGTAATCGATTACGCTTTCCAACCTACAACAATTCCTATATAACTATTTATTGTAAACATATGATTTACCGTTAGCGATACATTATCAAGGTAAAGGAGAGGCTCGCTTTATAATTAACAAGTTGGCATATTCAAATCACAAGGCCTCCTTGCAATAAAATAGTTATCATAATGACTCCGGTCTGCATTCTCAACTAAAAATAGTACGATTGTCCTTGGATCGTTACGTGAGCGCCTATCCCTCGACCTTCCCCTTGAGGGGGCCCTTTCCCCTGCCTCCTATTTCCTGGTGATCTGATAACACCCGGATATTTAAACTCAAGGAGACGTTCCACGCTCAATGAAAGGCGTTACGTCATTGAAGACCATACTTAAATCCGTTACAACAGAGTGCACTGTCTGCAGTCAGCTTTAGTTTGTGCACATTTTGTATTTAATTTGTATCTATTCGACACTTTTATCTATTCGACATTTTTATCTATTCGACACTTTTATCTATTCGACATTTTTATCTATTCGACATTTTTATCTATTCGACATTTTTATCTATTCGACATTTTTTCTATTCGACACTTTTATCTATTCGACACTTTTATCTATTCGACATTTTGATCTATTCGACACTTTTATCTATTCGACATTATTATTTATTTTTAAATAAAATTTTTATGTCATAATAGTTGTATTGTTGATTTATCTTAAATTTGTTTTCGAATAATTATGTATGAATGTATACAGCGTGTTTTTTTTAAGTGTATACCATTGAGATCACAGAAAAAATTATTGATTTCATTGTAAAGTTCGAATGGGAGTCTTGACCTTAGTTAATGTAAGCAAAAAAAATACATTTTTTTAAATTTTCAAATTTTTTTCAAATTTGGAGGCTAATTTTAAAATTTCTTATAGAAATACCAATTTTGTCGTAGCAATTGGTGAGCGAAGCGATCAGTTGGCGGAACCCTCTAATAATATACAAAATAATATTAAATTATTAATTAATAAAGGAGATAATAATATATAGCACTTTTTGGTAAATAAAGATGTACTCAGAAGCCAATCAAAATGATTGGGACAGAAAAGGTGTCGACTGCAACCATCGTTGTTTAGTGAAGCGTTAACAATCGGTGAAGAGATATATATAATGTATTAATAATGTTTGTGCAATATGATGCAGCAGTCTTGAAATGTAACTACTTCTTATTTTGTTTTTATGTTTTGACATTAATAGATTGTATCAATTCAGTGAACAACGACGTACGCAGTAGTATTTTCTATATTAACTGTCTCCACGAACTCTTTTCGTCCATTGTTTTTTATTTTTTATTTACATAAATATTGTTGTGCATTTTAGCGAAAGTCGAAAGCTAAAGATCGGCTAACTATTTCCATCCTTTAAGTTGGAATAGAGTCAACCACAGTTTCCTATAGTTCCGCCGTCTTACCATATGTACAAGTGTTCCGCGACATTTTTGGGTAGTTTCGTGTACTCGGGCGGTGTTTGGGTGTTTTGAAGGATGTTCTTGAATATGTGTGTGTGTCCGAGAGTGTAGATGTGTTTATATATAGTGTAGCCTAATATACTTTTAGTTTTATTTTACTTAGTAGGTAAATATATATATCTTCAATTTTCTCAGTTTTGTACTTTATGTTTAGTAATTATTATTTTATAGTTTTTCGTTTGTTTATTAATGTTTGTTAGTAGTGCGCACTTCGATGTATTTTTTAATGCGAGGTTAAGTGGAAGAGAGGACCCAAAGGTCCTAACTTCACCTCAAAAATAAAGATTATTATGTAAGTCCGGGTACGCTAAGCAGTCTTTTGATTAACACAATAGATCATTAGGCCTAATGTTGTTAAATCTGAAACAGCTAAGGAATTCGTTTCTATTGCATGTCCGACATGCCCTTGGTTGTTTGTTTAGATGTTCATTCCACTATATTCGCACACATATTTAAAATATATACTATATGTTACGCAAGCTTGATATATTTGTAAAAACACGGGACCGTAAACACAATCACTAACAACTTGTGCTCCAATAAACTTATTGCATTACTATTTGATGTCCCGCTGAGCAGAACTTGCTGCACAATTTGCATATGACGTATCAGCTGATTTTATACACATGTTACTGTGAATAATTTACTGCATAATAAAAATGTTATAAACACATTTACATCTCTCAATTATATAAAGACATCCTTCCATTCGCGAAAATACTCTGGTCATATTGCGCATGCGTTAGTATCTAGATCACCGCTACCCACACCACCCGCTCCCGACCAAGTGCCTCTGTCCTAATCAATCATTTCCGTGAAAATATAGTATACAATAATCTGTTTGAATTTGCTTCGCCGCGAGTCGTCACGAGGATTGGTGAATGAAGCAAACAGGAGGTGGAACCCTGAAGTTAATTATAAAATTATCTATATTGTGGCCCCCAAAGTAGAAACCAAAGTGGCGCCCAACTTTTTTTTTATCGGGAACCCATTTTTTGGTGTTTTCTGATTTCACACAACATTTCGAAACGTTTCTTATAATTCTTTGAGTACTTTTCGATAAACCCGCTCGTTTAAGAGTGACAGTCTCTTATACAGTTTCGAACCTGTCACGATTGGTGCATTCTCCGAACTATTGTTAAGTCGAGTTAGACATTTTCTTAGGCTCTGCCTAGACAATATAAATAGCGTTATTAGTCCCGATGAGGCTGACCAGGAAAAGTGAAATTTCGTTATACATATTCCGTAACAAGACACTTCGTCGAGTCTAAAAAAGCAAATCAGAACTGTCGTTGAGAAATATTATAGATATTACTAGAGAAAGAAATCTTAGATTACTAAAAAAAGAAATTCAGGTTAATGTTCGCCCATTTTGGCAAAGTTTGAACTAAACTAAAGGCACTACACCTCGTCACTGGCACCAGAAAGGCTGATAAAAGCCATTGCTAACAAAACATAAATTAAATTAAGATACAAATTAAACGTTCCAAATGTTGTAACGTTATAAAAGCAACCAATATTGCAAACACATTTTCCACAAGGTACAAAGTTTGTATAGCAGACTGTCTAATATTTCGCATTCATTAAAATGTTCAACTACCAATTATAAATATAAGTTGTTTACAGCGCCGAGGTAAATTCCACAACGTGTACAATATTTAACCTTGACAAATTGCACAATTAATTTCAATAATTAATATAAGTATGACATGAGCTAATTAAGAAACGATTCGAGAATTATTTAACAGATATTTAGATGTTTATTACTGTTCTTATCTTGAAATGTGTAAGTTTTTTTTCTAGTCTATAAAAAATTGTTTTATTCTGACTCAAATGAAGAGACTTCATTTAACCCTCCGCATGCAAGCTCCGCGGACTGTCAGTCCGCTCTTTGGTGTCTTTTTGTGCCAGTCATGTACATACTTAACAAAGAGTTTAGTAACTTAACACTTTCCCCACTAACCAAGTGGACAATTTAGCAAGGTTAGCTTGTTGTTTGTAGCAGTCTATCTTTGACCTCAAGCTTCAAGTCTTTTGCGAACTCACGCTCAGTGCGCGTGGACAATGTTGACATTAACGCTTTTTTTTCGTTTCTATAGGTCAAAACATAAACGAGTTATTTACAAAAATTGAAAACATAATTTCTTGGCAATGTCTACAACAATACCATAAAGAGCAATAGATTTTGTTTTAGCCTAATTTTTAAAACTATAAACAATATTTAAAAAATGTTAATTTTGGCTAATTTTGGGTGTTGTAAACAATTACCAAGAAATAATGTTTTCAGTTATTTCCTCGATAAGTTGGTTATCCTTTGACCGATACAAAAACTACAGAAACTACAAAAACCCGTTTTGTTTGTAGTAAGAAAAAAAAAATTTTCTCTTGTACAGTTTTTGTAAAGGTAATAGTTTTCAAGATAGTCCACGTTATAAATTAGTAACGGGCACCGCTTTAAAAATTATGAACATACATTCTTGGTGTTTCGTTCACTAGTAAATCGTGAAGTACAAAATACTTATACCAAATTTGAACCCAATGTCTTATCTATTTCTGGAGTTACAGTGAGTTTTTGTAAAAAAAATTGCGGCTAAACTAAATTAGTTCGAAAAAAATTAATGAATTTGTTTTGTTTATTTTAATGTATACAATACAATCCAGTACAGCCCGCTAAGGGTTTTTGTGTCACCCTTTATACAAATGAAACACTGCTATCGCAATCGGTGTCCGGAGAGTTCCCCACACTGACACTTCCAAACACTGCAGAAAATACTGACACTTCCCCACAACCCTTGGACGTGGCTACCTGTTTAATGACTCAGAAATAATCTCGACTGACATTTCCACACACACCTACCCCCCTCCCCCAAGGAACTAGCCTTCATTAAACGGTGGAGTGTTAATGTAAGCCTATTCTTTTGCCAGTTAGCATTGTAGGTTACAGGGTGTTGGCGTACGTTTACTATTCGACCCTATCCTAATATTTTTGCAGACAACGAAGTTGTTTTACGTTCTACTGTTAAATGTTGGATACAGGTAAACATACTGTGACTAAATACTATAGGTTCGAACCTTTTAGGTTTTTTTTATTATTCTTGCATTTCTGTTGCCATAGGAGTATTATGTTAAGGTGCATTGTCACTGGAGCGGCTGTAACGATGATCGCTGAAGCCTTAGGGGAGTGGGGATGTGTGTGGAACTGTCTGTCGAGATTATTTTTCAGTCACTAAACAGGTAGCCGCGTCCAAGGGCTGTGGGGAAGTGTCAGTATTTTGGGCAGTGTATGGAAGTGTCAGTGTGGGGAACTGTCATGTAATCTCGCAATCGAGAGGATTCGTTAGATAGTTGTGCATTATTTATCATACAGTGTATTAGAGCACAGTTATAATACACTAATTATGTACATGATGTGCAATTCATCTACCTAAACACGTATTTTACAACAAAAAATACACAACGCACACACTCAACGCTCTGATAGGATAAAAACTTGAAAATATTTAATGCGTACTCACAGTTCGTGTGCGTTAACAAGCATGTTCATTGCTACGCAAATTTCGTATTTCGTAGGAGTTGACATTTTATTTTTTTTATATTTATAGCCTAAATGAGTAGAAATTACTTTATTTTTTATTTTGAACCTTTCAACATAATAATCACTAATATTTTAAAGCGGACGCACATGTGCGTCCATAGCACATGGGCATAAAATTGGCGTGCGAAGCACGCAATGCACTGTGCATTGAACGTTCTCACAATACGTGGGTTGGCGTACAAAGTACGCATTGCGCTATGCGTCGGCCGCTTCTCATAGTGTTCAGTGTCAAGCTCACATGTGCGTCCTTAGCAGTGAACGTGTTGACTGGTGTTTCTGTTGGCAGCGCTCGTACTGGAAGGTTAAATAAGCTTCATAGTGGTTCATATTCGTTTACGATTTTCAGATACTAAATACTAGTAGTTCTGTGAACAGTAGACCTCGCTCGTTGACCTTATACCTCGGCTCCCCCTCCACAACTCACTCACAGCGGCCACACTGACGTAGCGCAGGAAAGAGCAAGACAGCAGGTAGCGCTCTCTCTCTCTCTCTCCCTCTCCATTAAATTATAAGGTTTTATGAAGATATCTAAAGAATAAACGTATAAAAACATGGTTAAAATTTTAACTTGGACGATTTTTAACAAATTTTAAGTTTGCGGCCATTTTGTGAGCTTACCGTTAGAAATACGGAAAAAATCAAGAAAACAATTTTGTAGAACATTGAATTTGATACCGTCAAAATGTTATTAGTTTTTCAATTCGCCTTACGCTTAAGCCACAAACTGGCTTTGGAAAAAAAAGCTTACACTGAGAGAAACGGTGCGGCCATTTTTATTTAATTTAAGGGTTTGAACATGAAAAATGGGAACAACCGTATATATACATCGCTCGGCCTAGGAATAAAGAACATTCAGTCCAAAAATCTTGACAGTCGGTCAAGGCATTTGGCCGTAATCGTGAGACAGACAGACAGACGAAATGCCGAACGGTCGAGTCAAAACGGAGACCTCGCTTACGCTCGGTCAATTACATATACTAGTAAAAATCACAGGCAGATTAATTAGATGCACATCAGAAATACATCATTTAAAAAAATAGTATTTAAAAACAACAGACTTTATTTAGGCAAACCTAACTATGCTGACGGTGATTATTAAGAAGGTAAATGTGTACAATAATATTGATTATAAAACTGTAGCCCTATTTGTTAAAACATTTAATTTATTTACGTTATTGTAATGATATTTAAAGAAAGATCAAAATATTATCTTTTAATTGCTTTCTATTTTATATTGATTGATTACACTGATTTAAATAAAAACCCCGAACCACAAAACAAGGAACAAAAACATTAACTAAACAACTAAATTGTAAGTTATGTTTAATACGTTATGCTTATGTACATTTCGATGACATCGTCATCATGCTCAGAGGGTTTTAACACTACTAAAGTTTACAGGCAATATTACAGGGCTTATAATAGTACATAAGGGTAACGTATTAAACATAACTTACAATTTAGTTGTTTAGTCAATGTTTTTGTTCCTTGTTTTGTGGTTCGGGGTTTTTATTTAAATCAGTGTGATTTTGTCGCCACAGTGCTCTTTTATTTGTTTAATTGATTGATTAAATGATTTAAAAGTTATTAATATTATAGTGAAACAATTAATAATTTAATATGTTTATATGTTATAAGAATATGTACGAATGTTTCCGAAGTTAAACAAATAGGTATTTCTTATTTAAATTTGTATAAACGAATATTTCAATAATTTATATACTTTTTATAACCTCAAAGCATATATTGTAACGTATTATAACATACATTAGTTCTATAACTCATATTTAAAAAAATCAACTTCATAAGAAATTATAATGATTGAAGTTGTAAACATAACCCCAATACAATCTACACTTGGTTTGTTTAAGTATTACAGATGATGGGTGAAATCAGCTGTTATATGCTACTCACGTAGTACGGACGTACACTCGCTTTTATAGGAGTTGATTGCATGCTATTTTCCTAAAGTTGTAATCTGTCAGAGTTAAATCGGCACCTTTCTCTTTCTTTATTGAATCAGATCGATCAAAAGTCTACAACATTTCAGATCAATAATAGGTTTATATTATTTTTTTATTTCAATCATTGTTTTTGATAGATTTTGTCACGCACTAGCGATTAAAAAGTTGCCGACCACAATGTTGATCTCTTGCAATTATTATTCAAGTTTAAACTTAAAGTTCTTCAAACATTGGCTATTTACTGATTATAGTTTTTTAGTTTTTAAATTTATTTATTTTTTCCTTGCGTTTAAATTTGTACAAAAAATTACCCATACGAAACGTAAAAATACTTTTTTGGCCGCCATTTTGAAATGGTTGAAGTAATTTAAAAATGGAAATACAAAAAATGTTTGGCTTCAAAATCCCTTCAAATTGATACCCAACTCGATCTACATTGCCGTATGAAGTTTTTTTTAGATATGAGGTTTTCAATTCCCTGAAATTCAACATTTTTTAAATGTTGTAAAACTTGTGGTAAGTGCCCAAACCCGATCTTGTTTGAAAGGGATTTGTTTGCACAGTAGCAATGTTTAGTAAAATATTGAGTTCTTAGAATTGACCCTGTTAACGATAGTAAATAAGTAAGGAAAAATACTTGAACCAAAACCTTTAACTTTTAGGGCTGCCACCTTGAAACGCGATAGGTAAAATCTTTTTCATCACACTGTGATTAATGATATTAATAATAAATTTAAAATATTTTTTTTCAAAATAACCTATCGTTTCTCAGTAACATTCCTGAAGTACAATGACAACATAGTTTACGTTTACAGCACTAACTAAATTATTGAGATCAGCTGATTTTAATATCTATAGCGATACAAATAAAAACCTTCCATAATTCTAAGAATGTATAGTCTTTGATTTTTTAAGGAAAAGTTTATCTTGTCTTCGCTGTTTTATTCTGTCCTTATGTTATCATTTTGATCACAACTGCTCATAAATATTGCTTACAATGACAACAATATATTGTTTAAGTTCACTAAATTAATTGGATCAGCTGATATCAAATCATCGAGTAATAATTGAGACTACTACCGACACTGGTACATGAATAAACGTACTGATGTACTTTTTGAAATAATAAGTTAAAAGTTTATTTAATACTTCTTGTAAATTGTATCAATATGTAGTTTGTATTGTTACTAATTTTTTTTTTTTTTATCTTTATTATATCTAATAAATTAATAAGACGACATTTCAAATCATAATTATTATTGATAGCTCTACTGGTGTTATAATTTTTAACTACTATAGACCGAGAAAACGCTATTTTCAATAGTCACAGCTGATATTGAAAGTGACTATTTCGATACAATGTATGAAAAATCTTTTTTTAAAGTGTTTACTTTTAAAATACCTTGAAAATTATGTAATTCTCGAAACACTATGTTTAAATTTGAATGCCCTTCAAAAACGACTCATTTCCCAAAATGTGCTTCTTGGAGCACTAGGATTTGAAAAAATTCTTTGAAACCGACATAGTGGGGTTTAAAATGATTGCTCGTTACATACTGCACGATTTGTCTATTACAAACCTGGATAATACATAGACAGTAAGTGTAAATTGTCACGTAATTTACTTTCCGATTCCAATTATAAATGTGGATGTTACTTTAATTTTAAATGTAAAATGAACTCCTCAAGTATTTAAATATTTTCGGGAAACATCTTGTACATCTGTGTTGTATTTAATTCAATCATTAGAACGATAAAATTATAATAGAAACAATACTAAAGCAAAATAATAAACACACCTACATACGTCAACCGTATGCAACAGAAATGGGTTCACCGGGCCCCTTTGCACTCCTACACAAACATGGCCATGAATTCTAATGAAGATGATTCATGTAACAAACATATATAAATTAATTAGATGAAAATAAGTTACCACGTGCACTTTACCTTGAAAAGGTGATGCACAAGGTCGGGTATTTGATATCAGTTGTGTCAATACTTATTATCCGACTCAATTTGTTACGTTAATTTCATTAAATGCAAGAATAGGATGATTCATGCACAAGGTTTGTTTACAGATATATGCTTATTTCATAGCATTGCTGAAATTAATTAATTGTTGTGCAACTGATCAAGGTTGTGGGATATTAAGTAGGCTGTGAAAATTACTTTCTGTGAATATTTTGTGTAAATTTAATTCGAGTAAATCTTTCTTACCTGATTAAAGGACAGTTGAAGTCAATATTACTGTCAAAATCCAAATTATCTTCTAAATCAAATTACTATCAAAATTAAAATTATTTTCTAAATCCAAATTATTAATAATTTTGATTTTGGCAGTAATATTGACTTCAACTATCAAAATTTGGATTTTGACAATAATTTTGATTTTGGCAGTAATTTTGACTTCAACTGTACTTTAATCAGGTAAGAAATATTTACTCTTGTTAAATTTACATAAAATAATCATAGAAAGACATTTTCACAGCCTACTTAATCTTTGATACTGACGAAATTAAAATTATGTCTAATATAAATCAAAATTATTGTCTGAATCAAATGTATTTTCAAAATCAAAATTACCTTCTAAATAATTGTTCTGCCAAGAAGAACATGATTATTTTATAAATCAATGTACCATCAAAATTATTAACTGAATTTAAAAAATTTTCAAAAACGAAATTAGTGTTGGAGTCAAAAGTAATGTTACAAACAAAAATTATTGTCTACACTCAAAGTACTAACGAAATTAAAATAAATTTCTAATAATAAATCAAAATTATTGTCTGAATCAAATGTATTGTCAAAATCTAAATGACTTTAACAATCAAAATTACTGTCTAAACTAAAACTACTGAATAAAAAAAATTATTGTCAAAATCAAACAGTATATACTGTCAAAAAACAATATTAGTGTTAGAATAAAACGTACTATCAGAATCAAAAGTGCTGTCAAACTAAAAAGTTAATCTAAATCAATAGTAGTAAATAGTGTTAAAATCAAATTGACTGGCTAAACTAAAATAAAAGTACTGTCAAAATAAAATTTACTCTCTTAATCAAAATCTATTATCAAAGAATAGTCAACCAAAAATATTGTCTAAATCAAAAGGACTAAATCAAAATTATCGTATAAATCAAAATTGGTATAAAAATGTGATTTAGTGTCTAATTCAAAAGCACTATACAAATCTAAATTATTTACTACAATTGCGAGTTCTGTAAAAAAAAACTCGTTTAGAAGGTTGAAGAAGAAGGTTGTTGGGGGTTAGTATGAGAAATATTTCAGAATAAAAATACCTTTAATTCATCGCTTTTTAATGTTATCGCTTTTTGTCTGTAGGTCTATTGAAAAACTGGCAATGGAATAACACACGCAAAAAGCCTACGATAATTGGATTTGAAGATATAACAGTGCAACTTTTACTAAAAACCGCCTTACCAACTAAACTCTGCAAACACATGCAATAAAAATAGTCCACCTAAAGGTATGTCAAATTTAAGAAATCACAGTTATGCCCATATGATACTTTCTAGGGGGGAGGGTATGACCGGGGTATGAGGCTTAACACGTTCACTACTAAGGACGCACATGTGAGCTTGACACTGAACACTATGAGAAGCGGCCGACGCACAGTGCATTGCACGCCAACCCCCGTATTGGGAGTATTTTCAGTACACAATGCATTGCGTACTTAGCACACCAACCCCCGTTTGGGAGTATTTTAAATTCACAATGCATTGCGTGCTTCGCACGCCAACCCCCTTAGTAGAGAATTTTCAATACACCGAGCATTGCGTGCTTCGCACACCAATTTTAGGCCTATGTGCTATGGACGTAATTAAAAATATTAGTGATTATTACGTAGAAAGGTTCAAAAATAAAGTAATTTCTACTCATTTAGACTATAGATATAAAAAGTAAAAGGCCAGCTCCTAGCATAGGAAATACGAAATTTGCGTAGCAGTGAACGTGTTTACCCTCCCCTCCTTCGGCAAAAGCAGTCCAGGGATACTTTTGACCTCCCCAAGAAAATGTTTAAAATTTGGGATGATAATTTGGCTGTTCAGGTGAAATATTAAACCACACATCTTTGAGTCTGTACCTTTTTCACCGTCAGTGAATACACAAATACCTATAACACTAGTTTAGGTTTATGTAAAATCAAACGGCACATAACATTTAAAACATATTTTAGTGCTAATCTCTTTAAAGAAAAATACCTGTCTATAATTAATAATATAAATATTTTCCAATCCCTGGGAGCTAGGCTGGGGAGTGGCCCCCTCTGCCCATAGATATGCCCATGCTTTCGACTAGGGTTGCGAGTAAGGAACTTGGCCGTTTTAACTTTCGATAAGAAATTGGATCCAGAGACACAAAAACTGTTGCTAGGAATAATTGGCCCAACAAAACACAATTTTCTCGTGTGTACTAGTCGCATGTTTCGTCTTTGTTAGAATGACTCCAGTAAAACAGCAGAATACATAACGTAACCCGGGTTTACTTCTTGAAAGCTGTCGTAAAACAGGTTGTAAACCAAGGTGCTGACACGATCTCGACATTCGATTTGTTTGTTATCGCGTGTAATTATGTTTTAAGTTCGAAATGTATGCATAGCTAGTTAATTTACAGTTTTAATACAAACTGATAGTTTTTACTTCCTTTTTATAAAAAAAACACTTATATTTCTACCTTAGGAAGTTCTGCACAATAGTTTAATTCAACTTTTTGTTCTACTCCGTCTAAATGCTTTGTCCTTTAATATAAAATCAGCTTCGTTTAGTTATCACTGTTTTATATACCTACAACGAACTTGGATACCCTCGCTTTATTACTGAACAAATTTTATTAGTTCTTGTTCCACCAAAATATTAATTACAATATTTTTAATAACTTTTAAAACTGTGCACTAAAAACAGTCCTTTTCGGTCGCTTTTAAATATCACCACCGTGCCGGGGATATCTTTATATGACAAACGGAGATAAATTTTAGTGTAACCGACCATTTGACCATTTACCTGAAAATTAGGAGTTATCAAAAAATAAATCTTAAATATAAAATACCATCAAGTGATAACTCATTTTAAAAGGCTTGATAAATGAAGAAGAATGGCACAAATCTTAACCATATCGAAAATGGCGGGTTCCTATCCAGTCAAAGTTGAAAACATCTTATTAACACAAATTTTAATTAGGTACGTTACCTTTCATTGGTAATAAAGCTCCTTATCTTAATTCTAAATTTAGATTTAAATGCTCAAAATCACTGGGTGTTATTATCACTGGATTTTTATCAGTAGTTGTGCTTTCAACGTAGAAGACTACTGATGGTGTTTATAGAAACTGCAAGTTTATTCGTTCCTTTTTAGGTTATGCCAAATTCTGTAAATATTTGCTTTAGTACTAGATTTTGAATGACCCTCTGATTTTATTAAATAACACGCAAAGAACCATTATTCCTTATCACTGGAACATAGTGTTTGTAACGTAATTAAAATTGTGCCAACATAGGACATTTAAAATTTGACTAGCGCCATTTTCCATAGGGTTAAGATAGATACCACTAATTTGTGTCATTCTTCTTCATTTAGCAAGCCCTTTAAAATGAGGTATCACTTGATGGGGGGTTTGGATTTAAGATTTTTTTAGTCATATTTAAGATGTTTCGAAGCTCATTTATTTATTTAAATTTGTACCAAAGGAGGGTGGTACTTTTTGGACCCCTTTATATTGTTTGGACGAAACTCGCTATATGTTTTGGGCCGGTGACCTCTCAATATTTACCCCGTATTTCTTTCAGTCATATCTAAGAGCGAAGCCGCGGCTACCCCTGTTAATTCAAAATAAATTATTCTTGGAATATTTAAATTCATTTTCCATACTCTAGTTCTGTGTTTAAACCACGCCATGTTTCTTCTTAACGTATCTACTTAGTGTAGTCTTTGAGTGAAAAATCCAACGTTAGTAGCTAAAGTCGATCCTATAACCATCGAAACTGCGGCTTATTGAAACACCACCTAACCTACTGAGCTACTTTTTTGTTTGGTTAATAAATGGAGGATCATCTTTTTTATATAAATCCTATGCTATTAAACGAGGGAGTTAATAGATAATGACTATTAAGTTAAAGATAATGACAGCAACAAAATGTACATGCAATATTGCTGTGTTTACTGTGTTGGTATAGGATGCCGGGTTGAATAAACCAATTATTACACATAACTTAAGTATTATCCTTCATCCGATTGTTTTGACAGTTACACCATCCGATAGGGAATCAAAAGGGCTACAAAAAAGGTATCTTGACATTTTTTTGTTAAAATGTACGGTTTTGAGTAATTTATTTTGAAACTCATGATTGGATTCAATCGCTTATTTTTCTTAAGTTATATCATTTGTTAGGTTAAACTTCATGCCAAGTTTGAACACAATCAGTCAAACCGTTAGCTAGGTAAGAATTATTTTGTACAAAAAAACCAAATGGCGGATATCTAGAAAACGAAGCGGTTTCGGGTCTGTGTTTATATGAACTTTTTTTTCTTATTTTGACCCATAGAACCTTTCCCTAAAGTTTGGCACTTTACTTATGGGACACCTGTATAGGCCCGGCTCAATTCCAAAGCATAGCTTTGAGGTTATAGCTGTTAATCCTGCAATAACTCTTACTATATTTAGGCTTGATTTCACAATTTAATTTGTAACCATAAATTTAATAGTTTAATAAAAGTTAAACGAGCGTAGCTAGGTCACCTGGTACTTCATATTATAAGACATCATCCCTGAAAAATATGATTTCCAAAAATAATTTCTTACAATTTGAAAAAAATAAATTCTGCCTGTACGTGTATTTATTGCTTTCACAAATGAACCACTTTAGTATTTCTAAGAACGACTACAAGTTTATAATATCCCCGTGTAATGAGAACATTTGTGTTATTCAGTTTATATTTAGCCATTGAATCTATTGCGCAAAACATCAAGTATTACAAAGGCTTATATCTTCAGAGAACAATCTTATGCCAATAAAATTATTTCCGTCCCATAAACACGTACTGGAGACGTTACAAATATAATCAACTGTTATTGTCTGTATTATTAAAGGAAATAAGCTTTCGCAGCCATCTGCACAAAGGGCTAAAAAGGCAACTCTATTATTATAACGACTTACGACGTACTAGAAGGCTCCACCCCTCAGCTAACCGACCACTACGTACCGACGGAGAAGCAAATGCAAACAGATTAGTTTCCGAAAGTATTGCTCAAAAACATATTTCCACTTCAGTATCCGACAATATTGCTTAAAAACGTTCACTTCTGTTTTCGAAAGTATTGCTCAAAACAAATTCTTACTGTCTTAGAAAATATTGCTCAAAACCCTATTCTCACTTCTCTTTCCGAAAGTATTGCTCAGAATCATATTCCACTTCAGTATCCGACAGTATTGCTTAAAAACATACTTTCACTTCTGTTTTCGAAAGTATTGCTCAAAAACCTATTTTCACTTCTCTTTCCGAAAGTATTGCTCATAAAAATATTCCACTTCAGTATCCGACAATATTGCTTAAAAACATTCTTTCACTTCTGTTTTCAAAAATATTGCTCAAAACAATATTCTTACTTCGGTCTTAGAAAGTATTGCTCAGAAACGTATTCCATTTAACTATCCGACAATATTTCTCAAAAACATACTCTCACTTCTGTTTTCGAAAGTATTGCTCAAAACAATATTCTTACTTCTGTCTTAGAAAGTATTGTTCAAAAAACTATTCCTACTCCTGTTTCCGAAAGTATTAAACAAAAACCAATACTCGCTACTGCTTTCGTCACTATTGCTCAAAAACCTACTCTTACTTATGTTTTCGAAAATATTGCTCAAAAACATATTCCCGCTTCAGTTTCGGACAGTATTAATTAAAACCTATACTCGCTTCTCTTTCCAAACATATTGCTCAAACCCCTATTCTCACTTCTGTTTCAGAAAGTATTGCTCAAAAACCTATTCCCACTTCAGTTTCCGATATTTAGAATAAGTGATGAAAAATATGTTTACCCTCAAAACTCATCCCTGCCATTTTTTTAAATACTGCAGCTAAATTTTTTAAATACATTGATGTCATAGGCACTGGTTTACTTTATAGAAAATCTACAGCTAATCCAGATTTTAGTGAAAATATTAATAACATTTTCAGGTCTGTTGCCATTTCTTTGTATATACAATTGTATTTATTTGCTGTTAATTTCATATTTGTAATTTTGCACTTAATTTTCAATTTTCTCGCACTTAACGTGTGATCAAGATATTAGATGAAGGAATAGTGCAACAATTTTATTTAATTGTTTTTCAAAAATATTTAAATTAAATTAATCAGCACGTATAAGTAATAGAGGGGGTTTAGTTTTGTTTATCTTTCACGGAGTCACTAATTAATGAAAAGTGATCACTCCATATATTTTCCCTTCAGCTTGTAGCTGTTGCAAAGTTTTAGAAAACAACTCGCATTTATAAGGATTGAATATCCAGCACCACATGATCAGTAACAATTTAATAATAAATCTTGTAAATAGAATCATTAATTTTTACGACAGAATTATACAGAAAGTAATCAATTGAGATTAATTTTATAGCCATGTAATTGTTATTATAAGACGAGAATGGCAATTCATTAGTATGCGCAATGCCTAGTGCGCACCTATTGTGGGATGTATTGTAAGAGGCTATCGTCAATTGTTTGAGTAATATTAATTGTGTGGTGATTGCGTGTTTCAAGTAAATCAAAATCGATCTTGCACAATTATAAGCAGCATCCGTCGGGATGTCCAACAGTGGGGTAACATGAATCCGGCCCCAGAGGTAAACGAAGACACAAATTCGGCCTGAAAGCTCTCAGGTTGGGCTGATATCAGTTTGTTTTAGAAAGATTTTACGTTTTTGTGGTTTTAATTCGACGTATCATAAGCCTTTACACATTTTTAAATTTGGCTTAGTGAAGTGAAGGAGTTCAACTCTTTTTCAAAATGCCCCCTCCATTAATAGTAAACAATGCCAGAATCTTTGTTAATTGTATGGACTATTAGAAAACTAGTAAGATCCCGTGAATAATCAAAGGCAGATCAATTAGATGCTCATCAGAAATACATCTTTTAAACAAATACTATTTAAAAACATCATACTTTATCTAGGCCTGCCTAACAATTCTGAGAAAGATTTTTAACTCGGTAAATGTTTACATTTATAAGACCTGACTGTAGGCCTATTTGTTAAAATGTGTTATTTACATAATATATTATTATACAGAGTGTCCCTAAAATCCTAAGCGGGCTACAGAATCGGATTGTAGCCTATTCATTTTGAAATAAATAAAAAATGTAACATTTTTCGAATTCGGCTTAGTTTAGTTGCAATCCGCCATTTTGTTTTTTTTCCACAAAGACTCACTGTAACTTCAAAAATAGATGAGATATCGAGTTAAAATTTGGAATAAGTATTTAGCATGTTAAGATGTACAAGTGTACCAAACACAAAGAATTTATTTTTAGAATTTCTAAAATGGCGGCCTCTACAAATTTTTAAGATGGAATATCTTGAAAACAGTTAACTTTACAAAAATGTACAAGAGTCAAAATATATTTATTTTTTAACGACAGTTTTACGTTTTTAGTTTTTTGTTAATAACTCGGTTATCCTTTTATCTACAGAAACGACAAAAAAAAGCATTATGTCTGTCGTTAAAACAAAAAAATAATTTGCTCTTGTATTTTTTTTTTTTTTTTTTTTGTAAAGTTGCCGGTTTTCAAGATATTTTCCGTTAAAAATTTGTAACGGCTGCCATTTTGAAAATTATAAAAATAATTCTTTGTGTTTAGTACACTTGTAAATCTTAACATGCAAAATGCTTATTCCAAATTTGAACTCGATATCTCATCTATTTCTGGAGTTACAGTAAGTTTTTGTAAAAAAAAACACAAAATGGCGGATTGCGACTAATTTAAGCCAAATTCGAAAAAATGTTAATGAAATTTTTTTGTTTATTGCAATGAATACAATCCTGTACAGCCCGGTAAGGTTTTTAGGGACACTCTGTATCTTAAGAAAGTTAAAAATATTATTTTTTAATAAATTTGTATTTTATATTGACATTTCAAATAGTTTAAATGTTTTAAAAATTATAAAAATGTTGTAAAATTTAGAAATAATTTTATAAAACTGTAGGAATATGTGTTAAAATTGTTTATTTATATACATTATTGTATATAAAAATGAAGATAACAAAATAATCTTTTAACTGGTTTTTATTCCATATTGACATGTCTAATGATTTAGAAGTTATTAATATTGTAATGAAGAATTTAATAATAGAATATGTTTATGTTAAACAAAGATGTACGAATGTTTCCGAAGTAATCGAATGGGTTCTCTTCTTTAAATTTTTATAAATGGATATATTGCTGATAAAAGGTTGTACTTACATTTATTTTATAACCTCAAAGCAAATATTAGGACGTATTACAGCCTACATTTGTTACGTAACTCGCATAAAAGAATCAACTTCACAAGACATTATATTATTGATTGAAGTTGTAAAAATAACCCCAGAGAAAAGAAATAGTGGCTACAGCGGTGTAACTGGTGGCGCAAACTAGCTGAAACCACTGTGGACCAAAAGCCTGCTAGCAAGAAAAAACCTCTTCTGATCTCTTGCAAAAGTTTGAAGGACGTTCTCCCTGTAACGTACCTGGTTTATAATAACAACATTCGTGACATAATCTTAAACGAAATACGAACCCAGTATACATCTCACTGATACAGTACACCATACTGATACAAACTTACTATGCTGTGGCTGCTCTACAACCTAACCTAACATAACCTAACATTTTTTTTCCGCAGCGAAGGTGGAAGCTCTACTACCCAACACCAGGAGCTGGCACTTCCAGTAGTGTGGAGCTCTCAACCACTAAACCACCTCCATCCTACATCACACTTGATCTGCTACTAGCATTACTTCAGTGAGATGCTTGTCTGTATTTCCTACTGTCTAAATTATAAGTTCACTTTGGGAGATCGCTCTCTTTTTGCTGTAAGATTGATGTAGCAAAATCACTCACTGCATGCCAGTTTTCAATAAGATCTGTATAGATGAAGCGACATCTGGCATGACATTTGTGGTTTTCTTAAGATCCTCCCTGTCATTTATCCACCTTGGACATTGAAAAGGGGTATTCTCTACCGAGTCCTCCACTTCTTTACAGTACTGGCAGGCTGGCGTGCCTCAAATCCCAAATCTGTGGAGATTATCACCGAAATCACCGTGACCCGTCAATACCTGTGTTAGGTAATAATTTGATCCCCAAACCTCCGGTTAATCCACACCGCAATGTCTGGAATTAACAACTTACCTACCAACATTACCTAATCTAACCTAACACATCCTAACCTCTCGTCAGGTCTCGTTGAAATCAAGAAACGTGTTGCATGATTGGGTGATGAATACCTTTAGGTGTGCATGACTTTTATCTGAAATCATATATTTTGTAGCAACTCATAGTTGTCACAGTTCATTGCTGACATTGAAGTATAGTTCATTTCTCTGCCTTTTTTTGTCCTTTACATTTGAAGGTCCATCAGTTTGTATTCTATACGCGAAACCACCAAGGGTTATAAACATTCTTCTCAAAGGCCTATTACTGTTGTGCGTTTTCAGAGATGTCCCGTGGAAGCTTCTTTTTGGGCAGCAGGACTGCTGGTTTCCATTCGTAGTGACCGTTTTTGGACGAGTACACACCCTTTACGCTGAGTCAAAACACAACGAATACACTTATCAACAATACTTATCATTAAGGCGTTGACGTGGGCTGCTTGTGAAATTGTTCTTGAAACTCTACAGCAGTTCGCTGTAAACTGGAACCATTACGATGAACGAAAATAATGCTGAACGATAAAAACTTTCTCTGGCGTGGTAAGGACCACTACACCATTCAAAGAAAAAAGTAATAATGTGCAACGCTGCCTGGCGACAATCAACAATCAGCTGTTCTAAAAACCAACCGCTGCTGCATTAATTCCCGTATTGTTTATTTTGGTTCATGCCGTATTAAACATTTTTGTCGTTCACTTGTTTTTGCCGTCATGCGTTTATCAGATCCGACACATGTTTTAAAGCAGAAAAAACGGCCTACAACTCGTGTTTCCAACACAGTGTACTTCAATTTCAAAGTTTTATCGTTCAAAGAAATTGAAGCATAAACATGCAACTACACTACAAGGTCGTGAAAACACGAGCACTGGTCATAAAATGTTACAAGGCATGTTTGCACAAGAAAGAGTCGATATTTTCAATCAACAGGGAAGTACAACTGCACAGATTATATCGCTGCGATGAACTGCTAAAGTGGGTACTATCACGTAAAGGTCGCACTTCGGGGATTTCATGAATGTATAGGCTACTTTTAAAATAATTTAATGTCGCAGCTGATGTTTTAGAGTTTCAAAGGACTATTTGGGAAATTGACGTACCCACGAAGGGGCTGAATAGCTACGAATATGTTAGTAGAATTTGTTTGTACCTCAGCCTCCAGCCCCGGGTCACCCGCCCTTGTGGCCTTGGATTATGGACTGCTTCGCAACACGCGCAGTGGACAAGCTCGCTTCGGCAATTGGCATCCCGGCCGTCCGCCTTGAATCGGAAACTGCATCCACGTAAAATCCCCCACGTGTATTTGAATCGGGTACATTTATGGTATTTTACGTTTTAATCGATTTTAGGCGTCAAGGCGGCCTGCAAGGTCGTGTGAAAAAAGTAAATGTGTACGATCGTGGGACCCCCGTCACTAACGAAGTTCATCACGCCTTTTTTTTTAATTCTTTGACCAGCCTTAACGGCAACATACACACATAATTCTAATCTTTCAGTTGCCGTTTATTATTAGATTGTTTTTTATACAAACTAGGGGGCCTTGCCTCCTGCTCGCTCCGCTCGCCAGCCCCACCCCACCTCTCTATATTAAAACTTTATTATAATATATTATTTGCCTGAAGAGCGTGTAATTGTTTCGGATGTCCGTAGCCGTTTGTGCAAACACAGATCTCCTTCCAATGGTACTTTGGTTAGAGAGACTAGAGTGGAGGTTCTCGCCTCTTTTCCGCGAACGAATTTTCTTGTACGCTGTGTTGATGCAGGTGTTTGTAAAGTAGAACGGATTTATTGTATTACAAATTAAATGAATTTATTCCTGGTGAAACAGCCTGGCGGTCGGCGCAACTCCCCCACTAACGTCAGCGACTCTCCTTTTGTCTTCCTTCTCTGTGGCGTGGTTTGCCGCTTCGGCACTTGTCCGGCCAATTCTCCCGCAGTTCTAGGCTCAGTACTTCGTTCTCAAGACTGGTGAAGCTGGTTCCCTTGGCAGTGTTCGCTTTGTTAGTTCCCTTGGCAGTGGTCGCTTTGTTGGTTCCCTTGGCAGTGGTCGCTTGTTGGTTACGTATTTTATTCTATTCTTATTACTTTTTAATTATGAGAAGAAGTAGAAAACTTTTTTATATAATAGAAAGATATTTACTGTTTCCATAAATTTAATGTTATTATAATAAAGGTGTAGAATTAATAATAAAATCAAAGCTAAGATGGTAAACACAGTTAAATGTCCATTCATTGTAAATACATTCAATAAACATAAAATGTTGGTGCACACGGCTAGGCCTAACTTTACCTGTCTTAACGGCAACATACATACAATAATATAGGTTAGGTCTAGACTTGAAATTACATTCTAGGCATAACCTAAAATGTCAGCGCTTGACGATAACATCTGAACTACGCCGGACGGAACCGATCGTCTCTTAATTTCAATTGATGAACCGAAACACATGTTTCTTGTATGTATTTACATTCATTGCCGTAGCAACCAATTTTGTAAAGCTTTTTCGTTACTCGTATTTTATATTTGTCATAGCAACCAATTAATAACCCTTTTTTTCGTTACGCATTACATTTTCTATTCGTTAACTCCTACCGCAACCCGCGTTAAGGAACTTCCTTCCAAAAAACAAAACAAAATGTGCAGCATAATCCCCTATACTTATTTCTGCAGACAAAACTTCAAAAAAGTTTCATTCTAGTTCGATAAATCTAAAAAATAGTTACTTCCGTTTAAAAGGGGAAAGTTCTTACAAAAATTTATTCCTATTTAAGTAACATGGAGTAATTTTAAGTTATTTTCAAAATACAGTTAGTTTTTTGGATTTTTATACTTCTCTGTAAATCTGCAGTGTAAAACTTAAAAATGACTCTTCATTTGCATAAATTGGTTCAAAAATAACGACTTAACGGGCCGATAAAGAAATTCCTTCGTGAATTAATATACAGGCTGTCAAAAAAGTATCGGAACGGCTGGAGTTCTCGGCTTCTAACAAAGATAGAAACATTGTCCAACCTCTCATTTTAAGTGATTTGTAATTATCCAAATTAAAAACTAATATAAAATTAATCAACAAATTTACTAAATGTTTAGGAGTTAACAGGTAAATAAATAGCTTGAACACCTGTTAGACGATATAGGTTTAACGTCCTGAAAATTTTCCGATTTTATTTACAAATATTGAAATAAAATTTTTTTCTCGAAATCAATTCTAGCCTATGTTACTCAGGTATAGTGTAGCTTTTTATTAGTAAAAACTCTTAAAGTAGTTCCAGATATTACTGCCTACTTTCAAACACATTTTACGTCTTTATAATATTAGTGCGCGGGGACGTTGCTATAACAAATGGGGGGGGGGGGAATCAAAATTTTCCCAACAATTTTGACCATATTTCCCAACTTTTTTGGTGGGGTTCCAACGCGCGGAAGATGGTTCTCGGTTATGTTGTGCGGAATAATCCCAGTGAAAAAGGGGCTTTGGAGGTTCACCTTAATTTTTTTGAAAAAGGAACTTCTCGATAGGGGGTTTTTAACACTGCAAGTGCTATATTGAGTACTTTAAGAGTTTTTAATTTTTTACAAGAATTTCAACATATTCATAACATTTCTGAAAAAAATCCCCATACTTTTCCCCACCATTTTCTTTTTACCGACATTACCCGCAAACTTAAAAACTTCCCCGTTTCGGGAGAAAAAACCCAATCCGGCAACATTGGTATGGCGGCCTGACGCAGTGCGTTGCATGGTGGGTCGGCGTTGCCACAATAACAAGGGTTGAAAGTAAATTTCCCAAAATATAGTTTAAAAGAAGACAATGCATTTATTTCGTACAGAAATATTTTGGTTTGCCCAACATTTTTGGATTGGAAATTATAACTTCCTTGTTATTTTTTGTGAATGTTGGTAATTAAATTATTGGAGAGCCACGCCTCCTTGCCCCCCCCCCCCCCACCCTATAGTGACGTCCCTGTCAGTATAGATAAAACGATTTGAGTTCTCCAATGAACAGTTACACTACCTGCAGGCAATGAATACTTAACACATATGTTAACATAATGTTAAGTATTCATTGCTGCAGGCCTATGTACAAAGCAGGTATAAAGATCTGTTTCGCTTTTCGCGGAGGTTTATCCTACTTAAAATCTAACTTCATTCTCCAACCGCTGGACTACTGACGTTGTTATGTAGGAGATTTCCTCCTGTTTGTTTATCTGCAGAATGCTCTTGTAATAATCTGTTTGTCCCACAGTCAAGGTCAATCATCAAACAACCTAATAAGAATAAATAGAACGATCATACAATTGTAACCGTAACAGTTTTTCATGCTACTTTATGAACTAAAACAAACAGTACTAAAATCATAATAGTTTTAAATGATTGATTTTTAGGCAAATATACAAAGTAAAAGGAACCTTCTTAGTTTTTAACACATACTTGTTCTATACGACCTCCATTAAGGCTCGGCTTCCTAAATTCAAAACAGCGAAGTTTTGTACCAATTTCAATGTTAAGTAACCTAAACATACCTTCACTATTAAGCATATTTTTGTGTTATTTTTGTCAAAAAACGAAAGCTGTATTTTTTTCCTTAAAGTAAAATAGATTGTGAGTGTTGATTGTTAAGGTTTTTTGCAATATCTCTTTTTGCAACTGAGTAAAAAAGTAATAAAGTTTACTATTTATATCATACATTTATGAAAACAATAAAAGGGGTTTTCAAAATGTATTCAGCAATCAACATCCGCATATGGAAGTACTTCATAATAAAACAAAATTTTTAAATTTATTCCACGAATTAACGGAAAAAATGACTTATTCTGTAGCATTGTTCTTATGGGAATCAGATTCAATATGGCGGCAGGGTAGCCTCCCCTTAATTAAATTTTAGGCTACTCTCGTAGCTTTTTTGAAGATCTTCGGAAATGTTGGTGTTTGCACGTTTCTAACGCATCTAGTTACTTTTTCACGAAGCTCCTCAACGGTAGTAGGTGGCTCATTTCGGAAGATGATTTCCTTCATCATTCACCACAAATAAGTGGCAGGTGATGGAAGGTCATGAAATAAGGTGAGGAGTGAGATGGGTATCAAAAGATTGTTCTTGGAAATTCAGGCGTTTGCCAAAATGTCTTTGAAGTAAACACATAGTGGTTACAGCGGCATGACTGGTGGCACTATCTTGCCGGAACCACTGGACATCAAATGCCAGATTGTTAGAACGACAAAACCTTTTCATATCTCTTGCAAATGGTTGAAGGCTGTTTGTTCTGTAACGTGGCCGGTTTACAGTAACAGCATTCCCGTTATCATCTTTAACAAGATAAGGAAACAGTATGCCCTAAAAGTGAAGTCCTCACTATGTTCTAGGTTCTCTGTAGCATTGCCAGGACTGTGAACTCCAAGAAAACATGTTGTTTGCCTGCTGATTAACCCGTTCAGGTGTACTCTAAAAACGACACATTTTCTAGGACCCAGGGTTTCCATACTTCATTGCTAACACTGAGGCGCACTAAACTACTCTGCTTGTTTGTCCCTTACATTTAAAGGTTGGTTAGTTTGGATACGGAAATCCAGCAAGGTTCTACAGCATTTCTTTTAAAGAGATATTACTGATGTTGATTTTCAAATATGTCAAAAAGACTCAGTAAAGTTGAGAGACTGCGGGACTTGCTGAGGGAATCTGTCTTGGTTTTCATTCATAGTGTCCGTTTTTGGACGGCCTGCAAACATTTTTGGAGTGCCAGTAACAAAAATGTGTGAAATCTAACTGTCCAAAAGACAACATTGGATCGAAGTACTGTATAACTCGATCAGCTGAACTGACGTGAGTTGAACGAATTTAAAAAATGTAGTTTACAGTCGGGAGCACGAAATAGGGCGTGCGAGAATGTTTGCGCTGTTGCCAGACGTGGGACTGGCAAAGCAAGGAACGATCGAGATTCGCTTGCTCTGCGCCACGATCTGGCAACACTGAGCGCTCAGTATTTATTTGGGAAATTGGTGTGCTCACGAAGAAGTTTAAGGGTCTGCTGTAGTGGTGGCCATCTTGGATTTTTATCCCATAAGAGCAATGTTAAACTTCAAACCATTTATTTCGTTTACTTTTTATCATAAAATTGTTTGCAAGGTCTCATTTTAAGCACAGTCACAATACGCATCCGTCTTGCAATTTTTTTTTAAATTAATGCTTTTGATTTGATATGTAATTGACATTTTGTAAGTACAAATTTGAATTTTTTTCCTAACACAGTAAAAACTAAATAATGAAAAATAATTTACAAGCCGGATCCAAAATTGTATAAAGAATATTCAGTTTTTTTTTTCAACGCTCAATTACAAAAGATAGACTTATAAAATGGTTTGAAATGAGGCAATGTCAAAACGTTCAGCTGTTTAGATAGGGATATATTGAGAAGGGCTTGCGTTTCCTGTTGCTTTCTCGTTTACTGGAGCAGGCCCTAAAGACCACACGTTGGAAGTGATAACTTCTATGACTACGGTTATTTTTAACTCGGTAAATGTGTACAATTATAAGGATTATAAAACTGTAGGCCTATTTGTTAAAATTTGTTATTTATATCCGTTATTATATGTTTAAAGAAAGGTAGAAATATTATCTTTTAGTTACTTTTTATTTCATATTGATAGATAAAATGATTTAGAAGTTGGTAATACTATAGTAAAGAAATTAATAATCAAATATGTTATACGAAGATGTAAGAATGTATCCGAAATTAAACAATAGGTATCTCTTCTTTAAATTTGTATAAACGAATATATTGATGATGAAAGGTAGTTTTTACAAACAGTTTATAACCTCAAAGCAATTCTTATAATCTATAGAAGCCTATATAATGTATAGCTATAGAAGCCTACATTAGTTGTATAACTAATATTTATGAAAATTAACTTCACAAGAAATTTTAGCGATTAAATTTGTAAACATAACCCCAAAATATAAATCTACGCTGGGTTTTGTTTAAGAATTACAGATGATGGGCGAAATCAGCTGTTATATTGTATTAACTAATTCTTATGTGTTAATTTGATTGCCATGGTAATAAATGTAAACGTATTAAATATTCCCTCTCCCCGCTCTGACTTGTGTCTACGCAAAAAGTTTGCTTGACGCGAAATTTCAGAAACATAGTCAAGCGAAAATGCCCAGAAAATGTCACTTTGAAAACAAAATGTGCAGAATAATCTCTTATGTTTTTGTTTTTACAATCGGCCGTTAAAAAAAAAACAAAAAAAAACATCTGTTTCAAAGTGGTTATAATTTGGAGTTGCACTTTTTACGTAACATTTTACAAGAGTACCGGTAACAAAATGTGTGCCGCGTATTTTTAAAACTAAAATTCCAAAATTTAGGAAACCGCGCCGGAGACAAAATATTTTCAGAATTACAAACAAAACTTAGGCTCAACGGGCAAACAATTAACGGGCAAAAACGGAAATATATAATTCAACAGACAATTTGAAATAGTAAGGGACACTTTTTGAAGTTATACTTCTTTGCGCCCGTTGTAATCGGGATGGGATGTCGGTCGAGAAACCACGTCACGCGTTAGGAGTAAAATCCGGAAAGTGCTTTTTTATACCTTTCTTCGTATATTCGTATACTTTCCTGTACTTCAAAACGTCGGATTGATTTGAAACTTTGCACACTTATCAAGGACCGATGGCAGTGCAATATTAATTTTGTTGGGTGTAGTAAGTGAGCACTGATCATGGTCCCCTGAACACGTTTTCGGCAATCATTAAACATTTTATATACAGGGTGATTCACGACGATATGCAGAAACTTCTTGAGCTCATTCATTTTGTTGGGTGTAGTAAGAGAGCACTGATCATTGTCCCCAGACTAACTGTGACCAACCAAACAGATGCAACGATAGTATTCATAAACGTATGTAACAAAGAAGGAAAAGATGGGATATTAATTTTAAAATATGCCTTCAGTGTTGGTTAGTGTTTTTATAAAAGAATAGGCTATCATCTACAAAATAGTAGGGCTACTCTAAGTTACAACTAGTTTTTCCCAAAATATATTAAATCAATAGGAGGTCTACCTGTCTATACCATTGGATGGCCAAAGAAGTATAACTTTCACCGTCTGGTCCGACGCAGACCCAATTTATTTTATCTTTGGGAAATCTGAGGAACTTGTTAATTAGTCCATAATCCTAGCAGTGTTTTTGTTCCATAGAGTTGCAGGAATGCAGAGACATCCATCAACGTTCTCAGTAATCCAACTATTTGTTGATGCGAATTTATACAGATAACCATTATTACACCAATTTGTCACTCTCTCATTGTTGCTGATGTATAGTCTGTAATTATCAGCTGTTATTGATTACAACTCGAGGAAGGGGATTCGAGATGATAATCAATCTATACTCCAAGCACAAAGGTAATGGAGGCGAGGCTTTCTAGGCCAAGTGCTGCAGCAATCCACTTCAACGAGCTCTTATTGCTGTTAGCGAATTTTAAATAGAAAATAAACCGTTTTTCCGTGAATGCTAGGAGGAATAAAAACTACTATTCTTTTGTCAAATTACCTTCATTTGTCTACCGGTTTCTATTGTAGACTTCTGGATTTGCAAAAATGTGAAATTAAACATTTAAAGAAAATATTAAAGTGCGATTTAAAAAAAAAAAAATCATTTGAACTTTTCCAACTGTTATACACATTTTTTTAATTGACAGTCCAAAATATTTGCTTCTAATTTTTGGTATTGGCTGTACATTTCAATGTATTTTCAGGGGTCTTTTATCCAAAGATTTACGTAGTCAGTTTCATTTTGCATCGATTGTGTATTTAATTATCTAGTCATTAAACGCATTTGAGATAGTAAACGTATTATGTGCGTTCAACTTGGGGCATCATCGTCGAGGGGGTGGGGGATGCGCCCCCCCCCCAATATTTGAAGTTTGTGTTTACGTCCCCCTCAATATCTGAGACGTAAATAAAAGGAACTACAAAATACTCTACACGATTTTACTTTTCTTTATACTATAGTTTACTTGGAAATACCTCTGAAATGAACATTGTGCTTCCTCATTTTTTAAGTTGTTAAAATAATTTACTTAGTTTTACCTCTGACGTGGACATTGTGCTTCCTCGTTTTGTTAATTGTGTTAAAATAGTTTACTTGGTAATACCCCCTCTAAAACGTGCATTGTGCTTCCTCATTTTTTAAGTTGTGTTAAAATAATTTACTTGGTAATACCTCTGAAATGGACATTGTGCTTCCTCATTTTTTAGTTGTGTTAAAATAATTTACTTAGTAATACCTCTGACGTGGACATTGTGCTTCCTCGTTTTGTAACTTGTGTTAAAATAGTTTACTTGGTAATACCCCCTTCTAAAACGTGCATTGTGCTTCCTCATTTTGTAAGTTGCGTTAAAATAATTTACTTGGTAATACCTTTGAAATGAACATTGTTCTTCCTCATTTTTAAAAGTCGTTTTACTTGGTAATACCTCTGAAATGGACATTTGCTTCCTCATTTTGTAAGTTGTGTTAAAATAGTTTACTTCGTAATACCTCTGAAATGGACATTTTGCTTCCTCATTTCGTAAGTTGTGTTAAAATAGTTTACTTGGCAATACCTCTGAAATGGACATTGTGCTTCCTCATTTTGTAAGATGTGTTAACATAGTTTACTTGGAAATACCTCTGAAATGGACACTGTGCTTCCTCAATTTGTAAGTTGTGTTAAACTAATTTACTTGGTAATAACTCTGACATAAACATTGTGCTTCCTCGTTTTGTAAATTGTGTTAAAATAGTTTACTTGGAAATACCTCTGAAATGGACATTACGCTTCCTCATTTCGTAAGTTGTGTGTTAAAATAGTTTACTTGGTAATACCTCTGAAATGGACATTGTGCTTCCTTATTTTTTAAAGTTGTGTTAAAATAATTTACTTGGTATTACCTCTGTCATGGCCATTGTGCTTCCTCGTTGTGTTAAAATAGTTTACTTGGAAATACCCCTCTAAAACGTACATTGTGCTTCCTCATTTTGTAAGTTGCGTTAAAATAATTTACTTGGTAGAATACCTCTGAAATGGACATTGTTCTTCCTCGTTTTTAAAAGTTGTGTTTAAAATAGTTTACTTGGTAATACCTCTGAAATGGACATTGTTCTTCTTAATTTTTAAAAGTTGTGTTTATAATAGTTTACTTGGTAGTATTAAAATAACGAAATTTCAAATTAAACCGATATGACCAACGATTTACATTCATTGCAGTTTTTACTTCTGTCGGCAGTCTCGCGTCTGGTTTCTTTTTTTTTCTTCAAATCTAAGAACGTAATTTTACAAACGATATTCCTTCTCTAGGCCCACAAACAATCATCACCCTGGATTATAGCCCAGAGTTAAGAACCAAGTATTAGTGTATTTTATATTGCTTTGAATAAATGTTAAAATTTGCGACAGTCTTCTAGTTTCAATAAAATACCTTTTAAACTAGTCAAATAAGTCAGCCGAACGGATTCTAAAATGATTGATCTCTTCTTGTATTTCCAGCGAACTAAATCGAATTAATTGAGCTTCTATGCACCGAGAGCTAAAAGCCACTTTACATAGAAGGATTTGCGTTCCTGTGGTTTTAGTCTTCGTAAAGTATTACTTTATTTGAGTTGAGACTTGAATTGCTTGAGTTACTTAATTAAGATCCAAGACTGACTGTAATTAAGAGTTAAAAATACACTTCGTGACGTCACAGGGTTGCAAGAGGACTATAAATCAACGTCAGAAGCAGAATTAAGTAAATAATGGTTACGGCGGAGATAGATTACAGCAGGTAGTATACTGTGTCTTGAGTCAACCAATCTGGATTGTTCGTACAATTTATGTCTAAGTTGTGAATGTAATACACGGAGACTGTACAATCTTTTGTACAATCACCTTTATTCCTTCGTATAAAAATGTTGACAAATTATACGCAAAATAATACGAGCAAACCACTGTTTGCTATACTTCCGTCATCGTACCATATTTTACTAACATAGTTCTTATTCACATTTTGACACCTTATGCACAAAACAACAATATATAGAGTTTCTTATGATTGTACCCTTCAGTGCGCCACGACGTACACCGTTCGTCCACGCTGTTTTATACTAACAGCATGTGGCGTGTTATGACGTACGCTGTGTTTGTTTACTTGATTGCTATGGTAAATTATCAAAACATTGAAAGCCAAAGACCAGGCTAGTCATATTTTGCCAACTTGGATACGTGCACTGTTTGCTATACTTCCGTCATCTCACCATCTTGTACTAACATAGACGTCATAGTTTACATTGACATTTTGAAACCTTATGTTCAAAATAACAAAGTATACAGTTTCTTATGATTGTACCCTTAAGTGCGCCATGACGTATACCGTTCGTCCACGCTGTTTTATACTATCAGCATGTGGCGTGTTATGCCATAAGTTGTACTTCTCTGTTTGTTTATTTGATTACTATGATCAATTTTAAACATTTTTCAAAGCCAAAGACCAGGCTAGTCATATTTTATGAACTTGGATACAACCACTGTTTGTTATACTTCCGTCATCTCATCATATTTTACTAACATAGTCACCATAATTCCCATTTACATTTTGAAACCTTATGTTGAACATAACATAGTTCATAGTTTCTTATGACTGTACCCATCAGTTCGCCATGACGTACACCGTTCATGACGTCCACTCTGTATTACACATACTAACAGCATGTGCCGTTTTATGACGTATACTGTACCTCTCTGTTTTTTCACTTGATTATTATGTTAAAATTATCAAAAATGTCAAAGCCGAAGACCAGACTAGTCATATGTTATCAACTTGGATATTTTACTAACCTAGACGGTCTTTGAACTACCACGTTGGTGGGTAAATGCATGAACCGTGAACTAGCATCGTCTGAAAACTACTTTTCTCAACTAGACAAACATCCATTGTGTTCATCCAGTTCGAACGAGGTGCCATGTGCTTCCATGTCAGGTTAGCTACCCCTCAGCTACAATAAGGCCATCTAAAAATGGAACCAACAAATTAAAATTTGCTACACATAAATATGCCGTTAAAATGTTATTGTTAAACATGCAAGTAAATATTACGATTGCATTCGTATATGTTAAATCTATCAACAATCACTACTTATCAAGTACAGTAGTATAATTTTCACTTATGGCTCTAAGAAACAACATAGCCTTTGGATTACCCTCATCTTCTTCTGTAAATACAGCAGACATTTTTGCTTCTTGACATTTTTAAAGAGAACCAGCATTGCTTACGCAAACTCGCTAACAAGATCCTAACAAATACTATTACTAATGAAAAGGAAATATAAAATTAGGGAAAACAAGAACAGAACAAATAATAAATAAAACTAAAATTTTAATACACCATTTTAAAGAGAACCAACTTTACTTATTCAAACTCGTTAACAAAACTCAACTAACAACTATGAGATCAATTGATAAGAGCAATGCTTCTTAAAAATAGCGTACATTTTAGATTAGGAGAGTAAATAACTGATTTTTGTAGAAACACTGAAACTATACCATCATCTGAGCTGTTTATTGTAAACAGGCAAGTAGAATTTCTGTATTATTTACTCGCCTGAACTATAACAAGAGTTATAGAACATGTTAAAAAGCCTAACCTAAAAAGTATAAAATCAGCTGTTAATTGAAATGGCACTTAGAAGTAGCCTACATTTCTGGTAGTGGAGGAAACACTAAAAATATACTATCAGCTGCGCTATTTGTTTTAAGCAAATATAATGTTTTTACCCTAAATTATATCACAATTTATAATACTGAATAAAATAACAAATAATTTTTAGAAACCTGCTCCTAAACAAAAGTTAACTTTAAAAGTAGAGATACACCTCTTTTTAAAAACGTAAATTCATATGGTAATGGAAATGCTGCTGAAAAATAATAGCCTTCATACCAGTTTAGCAGTGTTTATTATTAAGAACAGATTTTTGTGCCAATACTGAACATGTTCAATCAGCTGATCCTTTGAAATACAGTTCGAACTGTTAGTGATTGCAAATTATATGACAAGAGTTCATAAATTAAGCTACAGCATTCGATCGTGGTTCAGTGTTATTTTAATTATTTAATTACTTAATCTCTAAACTTCTAATCAGAACTTTACCTACATACATATATTATATCTGCACATTCAATCAAAGTCCAATTACTTATTATAATATTTTAAATATACACAGACCAACATCTACAATTTTACCAATCCTGATCATATCCAACTAATTAATCATCCCAAGACAGAGCCCTCTAAGTACCGGAATTATCAAACGCAATAATATATAAGTTAGTTGGTTGCACCTCAAAATTATCACCTTAATGCAACCGCAGTGAATGATTATATATTATATTTGCTCACCTTGCAGCCGTGTCCTTCCAAGGTAAAGATCTCCCCAAAAGCATTAGCCTATCGACGAGCAGAGCCTTCGGCCGTTCCGTGTGTCACCAAAACCACTGGCCTTGTTTTAGCATATATCACCATCCATGTTGCTGAACTGTGCAGCCAACTAGTGTTTTGCATACTCAGCTATTGCCACACTTTTCAATACCTTTCTCAATAGGTTTACTTTAGGTTTTCTTCTTGGGACTTATAAGTTTTACATTGTTTCCTAATAATAATAATAATAAAGCTAATACTAATACTAAGCCTTTGCTTATGCAACTATTCCTAACAGAACTATTATTACCTCCAATCTTGTTCAACATCCTTATAGTACGTAGGTTATGCGAGCAAGTAAACAATATTTATTCCACTTAATTTTCTCTAAAACAGCTGTTCTTGTTGCTGTTTTAAACGTATAACGGACTACTCTCTCCTAACACTGTGCCGGCCTCAAACTACTTCATCATAATACCGTACAAATGATAAACTAAATTAACAGAAACTTCGTGAAACTTCGTGTTTGTTGTGGTGAAGGGCACTTCCTATACACACAGGAAGTTCTGGTGAACACACAGTGAAATGGAATTACCGAGAAACGTATAAATGATGAAGTTAACTCTGGCGAAATTATTAATGGCAAGAGGAATGTTCTCGAATTGAATCCAGCTTATATGGTAAATGGTAAGCTCGGATTGTAGATTATTCCAAACAATTCGAAAAACAAAGCACTTGGATGTACAACGTGTATTCGGTAAAACGGTACGATAAATAATTCCAGAGTAGAAATTCAATAACCAACACAGTTGAGGTTAACCAAATAAAACCGTAAATCAGTTGAACTGAATGTTGCCGTAGTAAACAAAGTTTTAGTTGAAATAGACGGGTTAAGTTAACTAGGTCACGAATTACAAGCAAATATTAAATAAATTTCATCAAACACAATCGAACGAAAGTAAATCATTTAGAATGTATGAATAATAATAAGAAACAAATTAGACCGTTAGCTACAAGGAAATAAGTATGCAAAATAAGAGGACGGCATTTAATCAACGGATCGAATCTTGCCTGTCCAATGTTTGGTCCATTTCTTTTGTATCCCCCCCCCCCTCCTATTACTTACCTGTAATGGAATGGAAATCGATGAAGTGGCTATGGAGTCATTTTCGTCATAATTTATAATTTCTGCTATGATGAAAGTGATGATAGGTTGATAAATAAACAAAAATTAAAATTTAAACAGAATTTAATACTAGTACAAAAATATATAAGAAGAAAGAGGGAATTTAACTAGAAATATATGAAACCAAAGAAAATTAGTAATATTCATTTAGACAATCATTATACACTAGTAAGGCCCCGTAAAAAATCCCAGGCAAATTAATTATAAACACATCATTTAAAAAAATACTATTTAAAAACAACAGATTTTATTTAGGCCTACCTAACTATGCTGACGGGAATTTCTTACTCGGTAAATGTGTACAATTATAAGAATTATATAACTGTAGGCCTTTTTGTCAAAATTTTGTATTTATATACGGTAATTATATATTTAAAGAAAGATAAAAACATTATATTTTAATTGCTTTTTATTTTATATTGATAAATCAAATGATTTAGAAGTTTTAATATTACGGAGAAAAAATTAATAATGGAATATGTTTATATGTTGTACGAAGATGTACGAATGTTTCCGAAGTTAAACGAATAGGTATGTCTTCTTTAAATTTGTATTAACAAATATATTGATGATAAAAGGTTGTATTTATGTACAGTTTATAACCTTAAAGTATTATAATATACATTACTTCTAAAATTTATATTTAAAAAATCAACTGCACAAGAAATTATAACGATTGAAGTTGTAACAATAACCCCAAAGTATAATCTACACTGGGTTTGTTTAAATATTACTGACAGATGATGGGTGAAATCAGCTGTTATATTATATGTTACTCACGTACGTACGGACGTGCATTCGCTTTTGTAGGAGTTGATATACACAATGAAATACAATAGTCCAGTCAATGAATTATCAAAATGAGGGGGGAGGGTGTAGAGGACATGGAGAGGAAGCATTTCACTTTGGAAATTTATTGGGGGTACTTAGGAATTTAAAGTCCTAAACTAAAACTAAAAGTCCCCACCTCTACCCCTGCCACTTCATGGGGGGGGGGGGCAAAGGTTCTTTTTTAGGGTTTTTGCTTATATCTCGAAAACGGTGAGTCGTACAGAATATTTGTTCCATTAAAAATTAAAGCTGACAATATTTTCTTCCAGAATGTTTTTATTAATTTTTGTTGTAACTGTTATAATTTTCGAGAAATTCGCTATCAAAAATTGACAATTTCCGGAAAATTTATTTTCGTCTCAGGTTTTTCGTCAATTTTTACCTATTAACTCCTCATCCTTTCTTTTACAGAAAATTCTACTGGAAGGAAGTTGTAGAAAATTGTATTTTCTTCAAAAGTATATATAGGCCTACTTTTATTAATTTATTCTCAACAGGTCAAAAGTTGCGACAATCTAAAATTATTAGCTAAATTGAGTGATTTTCGGATATTGGATATTTTCTTTATTCATTGCTAACTACACCAACTAGTATATTGTTTATTAACACCTGAGGGTTTATAACTCCCTGAAAAAAATCCTACATTTTTTATTACTGGTAACATTTTTTTATAAAAATTACGGTTTTCGTGAAATTTAACATTAAAGATTTTAAATGGTCGCCATCTTGAAACTGTTTAGGATATCGTAACGAAATTTTATACTCTTGTTTGATCTACTAAGGTATACATTCGTGCCAAATTTGAAGTTTCTATCTAAAATAGTACTCAAGTTATAAAATAATTTGTAAAAAACACAAACAGACGGACAGACCGAAAACTAGGCATATCAGACCCATATTTATGTGACGTATTTTGATTGTCTTGACCTAAGGAACAAATACGCAAAATTTTTCCAGGGAGTTTGTAAACACCCTGTATATACTATATGGTAGTGTAAATAATATAATTATTAATTTAAAAACTGAAAAAGATACGACAGTTTTAAACGTGTAGGCATATTGCCTAACTAGCCCCTTATCATTTTATATAAAGCAAATAATCACGTGTAATCTAATCACCTACGAAACGACCTTATTCAAACACTCATCCACCATAATGTGGCCGCCATCTTTAAGTTTTTTAATTTACTGTTAAATTGCCAGAGTTATGTAACCGCACCAAATGAAAGTACGGTAAATAGGGGCCCGCTCTTTATTTGATGCTTCACTTCAGAGGTACAACCCCAATCAAAAATATAGGGCTCTGTCGCTTCTCAGTGTACCGTATTTTCGTTTAGATAAGAACTGAACGTTTACAAAAAGTGTAAAAAGGTGGACAGATTTTGCTGGTGAACAGAACTTGTTCGACTATTAATTAGTTGTTTTATTTATCTGTATCTATAATAAAAGCCAAATACCACTCACTGACTCATCACGATTTCTCAAAAACTACTCAACGGATTGGAATTAAATTTGGTATGTAGCTTCCTCTAGGGCCCTAGATGCTCGCTAAGAAAGGTTTTCAAAAAAATTTAAATTTTAGGAGGTTTGGGGGGGTCAAAGTTACTAAAAATTCCACCGAACGGATTAGAATGAAATTTTAGTAAGTAATTCACTATCACCTCCATACTGTATATGGCCCATACGTTTAGCGGATCTAGTTTGGCTGATTTTTAAGAAATCTACTTCAAACTCTGTATAAAATTAATAAACTGTAGGTTTATATTTTTAAAAGGGACCAGCCTGACGTAAAACGGACTTCGCGTTTTCTTCGTAACGAAAGGTTTTACGCGTTTTAAACGGCTCAAGTTTCTTCCGTTTTCAAGATGTCAACTTAAAAGTTTTTAGAAAGTTAACAACGTAAGTAGCCTATAAACATTTCTATTGCGTATGAAGGTTTATTATTACGTACTTTTAAAACGCAAGCCGTTTTAAGGGGGCACTCCACCTTAATATTGATAAAAATGACAAAAATTACATTTTATTCACCTAGTTTTGTTCCCTGTGATTTTCTGAACAATTTGATATATAATAAGTATAGGTAATATGATTATAATTAGTTTATTTTATCTAAAAACGAAAAGCGTACACGTATATTCTCCAAATAACTGAGTCTTTTTCTAGGACGTTTTCCGAAAGTTTTGTTTCTCACGTTTTCATTTACTGTGACAGACATAACTCAAGTTGTATTTGAGATAGCCTCATAATGTATTTTTTTATTTTGAAGAGGACATTTCATTGTACAACCTGTAGTATGGATATACATTAGTTCCTATAATAAAGATTTTAAGAAATGATTAATAAAAGATTTTACTAAAATTTTTTATAAAAAAATTAAATAACATATTTTTTACAGAAATATTTTATACAATTTAATATCCATAAGACAGGTTGTAGAATGGAATGCCCTGTTCAAAATTTAAAAAAAATATGAGGCTATCTCAAATACAACTTGAGTTATGTCTGCCACAGTGGAGCCTAGTTTAATCCGTAAAACTTAACCCCCCAGGGGGTGGGTGGTGGGGGGCCAAAACTTATTGAAAAGTCACTATAACCAACACTCATATTATAAAACATAAAATAATTAGGTTTGCTTTAAAAATAAAGACATTTTTTTTTAAAGGTGGAGTGCCCCCTTAAAGAAAATATAACTTTTGACCTTTTTTGGGTTTTCATCAAAATGCATTTCTTCAGAGCAACAAACTGGTTATTTTTTCATACATCGTTTTCAAACTCACTGAAAAATATTTAAACAAAAATTAGTTTTGACTGAGTTTCAAGTTTACATGTTTCAAAATGAACATTTTAGGCCATCAAAAAAAGGCCTAGAATTATAAAATTTATGGCCTATGTGCTTAAAATATTGTCGTAGAGTTTTAACTTGTTTTGACTATATTTATATACTGTATATATTATTTATATATGTTATAAATCTCAAAAGAATCGGATGAATATTTTTATAAAAAAAAAAAACATTTATTTATAAAAACATATTCATTGATAATTATGCAATAAGTTGCTGGCATATTTACTTTAAAATTATCGTAGATGTATATTTTGTATATATTATATTTATACATATATTGTGTATGTATATTTTAAATTTCATACAAATCGGATGATTGTGCTTAGAGAAAATTGATTTTTATCGAAGACAAGTTCATCGAGACTGCTTATAGGCTAATACGCTTTTACGTCTTAACGAAAATTTTTTTTATAAATATACAAAAGTTTAGTTTTTAAAAAAATAGCAGCCATTTTACATCCGCCATAGTGAGTTTTCATATTTTATATATATTCGTGATCAGTTCCTCCAAAAATCCCCAAATAAACAGTTTCATCCAAAAATTCGTTTTAGAAGTTAAGATATTAGAATTTGAAAACTTTTGGAACATTTTATAACTTTTCCAGTACATTTAAAAAAAAAAGGACAGCACATAAAAATTGCTTTAACTTTAATCTGCGCGCCAAGACGAACAAATAAAATAAAAATCATACAAATCGGTTAACCTGCACCGGGTTCTATCTTTTTTATATTTTTACTAGAATATACGTAGAAATCACTAAAAATCATATGATTTGTCACGTTTATGGCGGCCATTTTATTCAAGCTTGTTTGTTTGTTTTTTTTTATGGTAATCTCATATTCGTGATTAGCGACTAAAGATTTAATAAAAATGAACTTAAGGGATATTTTTTTAGACCTTAAAAACAGTAAAATTTTTAATGAAAATGGCAGCAATTTTGTCTCCACCATGTTGAATTTTCATATTATATTACATTCGTAAGTGCCTCCAAAACCACGAAATTACAAAACTCCCAAAAAAACGGCACTACAAACAAGACTCAGCGAATGACAAAAATTTACTAACGTAAAAAAAACACTCCACATCATCATGAAAATAAACAATTTTTCAGTTGCGTTAGAAATGTTGTTTTAAATTGAATGTCTTTTAAAACACAGAAATTCTATTAAGAATGTTTGGTGCAACTCGCAAATAGAATCTCACAAAAGCTTCCTTGAAAGGACGCGGCAAATCTCTATTATATTTAAACAGCAGTCTTTCTTGGTATACATTCTCAACGGATAGATTCTGTCTACTTCTGGAAAAAAAAATACTTTAAAATACAGAGATTGATGCCTTACAGGAAGAAGTTTTTACTGCCTAAACAGTGGTAAAGAATGTATTCTTTTTTTAAATACTCGGACACCGCATCTATCGCCGAATTTTTAGTTACGGTATTTTATACAACTAGGATAGTTTATATATCTTCTGCACTAGTAATTGACTCCAAATTATTCATACGTTCTTCCTAATAATAATAATAAAAATAAAATCCACCTTTATTACTTTCTCACTATACTATAGTATAGAGAAAGTATAGTGATCGCCAAAAAATCGATGTTGAGATTTTTGTGGAAATATCCGTTTTTTGGGACCCCCTGAGTCCAAAAAAGTGTTTTTTACAAAATGTATGTCTGTATGTATGTATGTCTGTATGTATGTCTGTATGTATACAAAGCTAGAGAGAAAACTATTCGATCGATTTCAAACAAATTTGCACCAGACATGTCCAGTAGGCCTGTATAGATGCACGAAAAAGGGTTTTGAAAATTTTTGAAAAACAACCCCCTTTCTGGCCAAAAAACCCCCAAAAAATCAGATATTATTTTTTTATAAAAAAACAGCTCTAACGATTTTGATAAAATTTGGCTTATTTGTAGCCTTTAATGTGCCCTACCATATGCAAAAACCTGCATCTTTCTAAAAATTCTCGTTTAGCTAATAATAATAATAATAACTGATTTTTGGGGGTTTTTTGGCCATAAAGGGGGTTGTTTATCAACATTTTTCAAAACCATTTTACGTGCATCTATAAAGACCTAATTGACGTGTTTGGTGCAAATTTGTTTGAAATCGAACGAATAGATTTCTCTCTAGATAATAATAATAATATTTATTAGTTAATCTCCAACTTTAATAAAAGTATACAAAGCTAGAAAGAAAACTATTTGATCGATTTTAACCAAATTTGAACCAGACATGTCCAGTAGGCCTGTAGATTCAAGAAAAAGGATTTTGAAAATTTTTGAAAAACTATCTCCTTTTTGGCCAAAAAACCCACAAAAAATTTATTATTATTTTTTTATAAAAAACGGCTCAAATAATTTTGATAAAATTTGGCTTATTTGTAGCCTTTAATGTGCCCTACCATATGCAAAAAACCCGCATCTTTTTAAAAATTCTCGTTTAGCTAATAATAATAATAATAACCGATTTTTGGGGGTTTTTTGACCATAAAGGGGGTTGTTTTTCAAAATTTTTCAAAACCCTTTTACGTGCATCTATAAAGACCTAATTGACGTGTTTGGTGCAAATTTGTTCGATATCGATGGAATAGTTTTCTCTCTAGATAATAATAATAATATCTATTAGTTAATCTCCAACTTTAATAAAAAGAACTCTCCTAACCCATCCTACAAGTCACAGTGAATCTGTTTAATAATTTAAATATGTTTGTGAGAAAGTATGTGCCAGTTCCTGGTACCGTTTATTTTTATGTTGGTAAAAGAGTGTTTAAATGAACTTTGCTAGAATGTTTACGCGCAACGCAAATGAACGCTTTACAATATGTGATTTTGGTTTTTTAATTTTAATACAATGTTTTTTAATTTATTTTGCACTTTCAACATTTAAAAAAGTCAAACTCCAACAAAAATTACTTCGCATTATTATTTTAATTGTTTGGACACTAGTGTGTAAATTAAAGTGCGTACACGTTTTAAGTTTAAACATATTTCAGTCCACGAAAATTTCGGAGGAAGAATTCCGCGCTGCACCGCCAAACGCCGAGTACCAGTATTATAAAGTATTACAGTAGGTACTGACAGTTACGCAAAATGTGTTAGATAACATGCGGGAAGGTTTTAATCCAATGGAGATCGTCAGGTATATTGGAAACGATAAGAAAAAGCTCAAACGGGCCGTCATGATGTTTCTAGGACGGGGAGTGTAAACACGGATTCATCCAGTCGCACCGACGACGGTCCCCAGCGGAAAAGGATGAAACCGTGATAGACTCCATATCGCAGAGCCATCACGACGGCGTTCGATCTCATGCTTATCGATGCCGGTCTCGTTTCCAATATAAAATTGACGATCTCCGTAAAGCCTTTCTGCATGGTTTCTATTAGATTCAACATCGCCGTCAGTACCGCGACTGTGATAGTTTTTACTGGTACTCTGGTATTTTCGCGTTTGACGGTGTGCAGCAGGGCCTTCTGCCTCCGACATTTTCCGACGTGGACTGAAATATTTTTAGACAGAAAATTTGTACAATAGGGTTGTAACCTAAAACCAAAAACCCACAAAAAGTGTCCTTATAAAATATAACGACGAAATAAAATTTACATTTCATAATTTGTTGATAACAATGACGACAATAATATCTTTAATTTGAAAAACAAACCACTCTAAAATCGATGCAGTAGATCTCCAGAAATAGGTGTCAATAGGGTTGTAACCTGAAACCAAAAACCCACAAAAAGTGTCCTTATAAATAATTAGGAAAACCCCTGCGTGCTCCGCACGCCAACCCAGTTAGAACTTTCTACACACATAATCGTGTTATCTTTTTTTATATAATAAAGGTTTATATAAATAATGCTAAATGTTCAAATCAAATTATTTCGTATATTTTATAACAGCAGTTATAATAAAGGTTAGAAAAACCTGCACTGCTCAGGTCTACACTTTAATAAAAACCTAACTTAAAAGTTGGAAATTGCTTCAAAGTTTGAAATCAGCTGTTAATGGAAATATTGGAACAAACAGCTATTTTATCTGTTATATTATTCAATTTTTTCCTATGGTAAATAGATGTGTTGGTTTATCAGTCTAGGCCTAACCTAAGATTTTTTTCCGACTAAATTTGTAAATATGGAAATAAAAAATGTTTTTATCAAAATAAATTATAGCCCATGTTACTCAGGGATAAAATGTTACTCGGTTATTTATGAATTGTTTGAAAAATAAATTACGAACTAAACTACAAACTTGATGCAATTACTGGATCAAAGTAAATTTCAAATAAATTTTACTCACTCGGGATAGAGATTGTATTGAATTAATTTTAGTTTTATCCAGGGATTTACCAGAATTACAAGGATAACATAGTTTGTAAGGAAGGGGTGACGTGGGAAGGGAAAAGGGAAGAAGCGTTCTACGCATGACCAAAGTCACGGTCATGGCCGATAGACTGGGTTACATGCAACCAATGCCCTCCAAATCACAACACTGAACTAAATAGGTCGCTGGGACGTATTTCTGTGACTTGATTTCGTTTATCTGATTGTAACAGTAGATTTGGATTCTAACTTAACTCGTTCACGCAACTCTTATTCGTGACGTCATGTGAGATGTACGTGTTTTACTAGGCATACAAAATTATTTGAAAAACATATTTCCGGAAAATGTATTGGCTAAAGTTTACTTTAAGACAAATAGTAGTATTGCATTTTTACTTTCTCACTATACTATAGCATAGAGAAAGTATAGTGATCGCAAAAAAAATTGATGTTGAGATTTTTGTGGAAATATCCGTTTTGGGACCCCCTGAGTCCAAAAAGTGGTTTTTACAAAATGTCTGTCTGTATGTCTGTATGTATGTCTGTATGTCTGTATGTATACAAAGCTAGAGAGAAAACTATTCGATCGATTTCAACCAAATTTGCACCAGACATGTCAATTAGGCCTGTATAGATGCACGAAAAAGGGTTTTGAAAATTTTTGAAAAACAACCCCCTTTTTGGCCAAAAAACCTCAAAAAAATCAGTTATTATTTTTTTATAAAAAAACGGCTCTAACGATTTTGATAAAATTTAGCTTATTTGTAGCCTTTAATGTGCCCTACCATATTCAAAAAACCGCATCTTTCTAAAAATTCCCGTTTAGCTAATAATAATAATAGATTTTTGGGGGTTTCTTGGCGAAATGGCGAAAACTACCCGATCGATTTCAAACAAATTTGCACCAGACATGTCAAGTAGGATTATATAGATGCACGAAAAACGGTTTTGAAAATTTTTGAAAAACAACCCCCTTTTTTTTGCAAAAACCCCCAAAAATCAGTTATTATTTTTTTATAAAAAAAACGCTCTAACGATTTTGATAAAATTTGGCTTATTTGTAGCCTTTAATGTACCCTACCATATGCAAAAAACAGCATCTGTCTAAAAATTCTCGTTTAGCTAAAAATAATAATAATAACTGATTTTTGGGGGTTTTTGGCAAAATGGCGAAAACTATTCGATCGATTTCAAACAAATTTGCACCAGACATTTCAAGTAGCCCTGTTGAGATGCACGAAAAATGGTTTTGAAAATTTTTGAAAAACAACCCCCTTTTTGGCCAAAAAACCTCCAAAAAATCAGTTATTATTTTTTTATAAAAAACGGCTCTAACGATTTTGATAAAATTTTGCTTATTTGTAGCCTTTAATGTGCCCTACCATATGCAAAAAACCCCATCTTTCTAAAAATTCTCGTTTAGCTAATAATAATAATAATAACTGATTTTTGGGGGTTTTATGGCCATAAAGGGGGTTGTTTTTCAAAATTTTTCAAAACAATTTTTCGTGCATCTATAAAGACCTAATTGACGTGTTTGGTGCAAATTCGTTCGAAATCGATGGAATAGTTTTCTCTCTAGATAATAATAATAATATTTATTAGTTAATCTCCAACTTTAATAAAAAATCACCTCTCCTACCCCACCCTACAAGTCTCAGTGAATCTGTTTAATAATTTAAATTTGTTTGTGAGAAAGTATGTGCCAGTTCCTGGTACCGTTTATTTTAAAGTAGCCTGAAGTTTTAACTTACAGTCTTAAGTCACAGTATGTTTACCAGCATTCAACAATCATACAATGTGTTAACGTTGGCAGCACTGTTCTGTTTCCTAAAAAAAAGGGCAGGTGTCCTAAAGTAAATTTACAACATGTATTTATGAAAAGCTATCTAACTTACTCAGAACCTGTATTTGGATGAAGTGTAGATCATAGTGTAGAAATGTTTTATTTCTCTCTAAAAAAAATCAGTAACTGTGCAGATGAGGATGACCAAAGTTATTGGGAAATTCTAAAACTAGTCTACAGGTTAAACTGACTAAAAACCAAAACAATGTTCGAAGGAAATAAATATTATAGACATTAAGACAAAAAGAGAACTTACAAAAAAATACAGGTTAAGTTTAGCCATTTTCGGTAAGTTTGGACTAAACAAACAAAACTAAACACTTCACTGACAACAAGAACGTAAATAATGAAATACTAAGGGAGACCCCTGCGTGCTCCGCACGCCAACCCCCCACTCCCCAACTCCCTGTTGGAACCCTAGCTAACCTGTGCGAAGTTTTTGCAATTAATGTAGGCCTAGTTGCTTGATTTAATAAGAGATTGATTTATTAAATTTACTAAAAAGACAATTTCATCATTGATTGATTTATTAAATTTATTTAAATTGATTTATTAAATTTACTAAAAAGACAATTTCATCATCACTAATTATCCGTTCACCTCCATAACTATTGAACTATAAACAGAAAAACATAATTAAGCAACAGCAAAATTAAACATAACCTACTTCAATAAAGTAAATTACAACATAAACTAACCATGTCATGATAATAAAACATGTGCTGTTATAATCAGCTGATCTGTGCTATTATATATTTTTATGTCCAATAGAACTCCAGATGATAATAAAACATGTGCTGTTATAATCAGTTGATCAGTAAATACAAAGTTATTGAATAGAAAATATTTTAAATTACATTTTAAAAATATTAAATGATGGAATAGTAAAATTTTAAGTAAAATGGGCAAATATAGAGTTAATTACCTTTCATTTAACACAAACTGCATGTCAATCGGTCCAATAGAACTCGAGATCTCACTTGGAATAGGCCTAAAAATTTTCCCCATGTTAAATTGCCATAAGAGATTTTAATTTCCGTTTTTAGAAAATTTAGTGGTGTAATTACTAAAATCCAAGTAAAATGGGCAAATATAGAGTTAATTACCTTTCATTTAACACAAACCGCATGTCAATCGGACCAATACAACTCGAGATCTCACTTGGAATAGGCTTAAACAATTTTCCCATGTTAAATTGCCATAAGAGATTTTAATTTCCGTTTTTTGAAAATTTAGTGATGTAATTACTAAAATCCAAGTAAAATGGGCAAATATAGAGCTAATTACCTTTCATTTAACACAAAACGCATGTCAATCGGCCCAATAGAACTCGAGATCTCACTCGGATTACAAAAAACCTTTTCAAATTAATATATAGATACTAAACAAAATAAACGAAAAATCTTATAAACAGTGAATCGTGCGGTTAAATTACTAAGGCGTGCAACAGAAGCAAGGATGCGCAGTGGAATACTGAGCTAGTGCGCTTGCGCGATCTTGAACACCTGCTCAGTGCTGGTGCTGTGAAAGTGCCAGTCGGATTGCTACCACCACTAAGAAAAACAAGTGTCATTACATTGATTTATACAACCGTTTTACAGGCATGTGCACCTTAAAATATGTTCATGGTTGTGAAAAATTTACTGCGTTGGTCTAAAAACTAATCTATATGTATAAAAAGCCAAATCCACTGACTCACTGATCACGATTTCTCAAAAGCTACTGAACGGATTGTAACGAAATTTGGTATGTAGCTTCACCTAGGGCCATAGGTGCTCACTAAGGAAGGTTTTAAAAAAATTGGACATTTTAGGGGGGGTTTGGGGGGGGATCAAAGTTACTAAATCATGATTTCTCTAAAACTACTGAACGGATTGGAATGCAATTTGCTATGCAGCTTCCTCTAGGGCCGTAGGTGCTGATAAGAAAGGGTTTCAAAAAAATTTAAATCTTAGGGGCGGTTTGGGGGTATCAAAGTTACTAAATCACGATTTCTCCAAATTTCTTTTCCTTTTACAAAATGAAACCCTAAATACAAGAATCGTGCGGTACGAGCAGATTAAAATTGTATTTATTAAACTCTAAAATCTTATTTTAAATGGAAAATGTGTACTTAAAATTTGGCCTAAAAACGTAAAATTATTTTTAGTTTTCATACCAAAAGGAACAAACCTGGCTGTCGTCGCCATCTTTGAGAACTTTTTTAACGTCCTGTACGAAATAAACGTGCATACGGAAAAATGTAATTATTCAACTGTAAATAGGACAGCACAGTATATGTTTACATATGTATGCCCAACAGTTTCAGCACTGTAGCACGCCAGCTGATATCGTATGACCCAAATCCCCCTACATTGTATAAACAACCCCCCCACTGGACGCAGTAATCTGTTTGTTTTTACATATATGTACATGTACTACAATATTTTATTGAAGTTAAAACGTTCTCATCAAGTCCACAGAGCCGGGTTTGCACATTTAATCCGGCGGAATAAAATAATCCGCGCAATATTTCATAAACTTTTATTAGAAGGGAACTAATTTTGCGCTGGGTTGGTAAACGTACTCTTTGAACCGTTTAATTAAAAAAATTAAAATAGGGGATTTTATACTGTTTTTATCACTAATACCAAAGTCTATTCAGGTAAGCTTTGTTGTTGTTTATTTTAAGCGTTATGTGTGCATGTTTTTTTCTTTAAGTTATACTTCTTTGCGCCCGTTGTAATCGGGATGGGATGTCGGTCGAGAAACCGCGTCACGCGTTAGGAGTAAAATCCGGAAAGTGCCTTTTTATACCTTTCTTCGTATATTCGTATACTTTCCTATACTTCAAAACGTCGAATTGATTTGAAACTTTGCACACTTATCAAGGACCGATGACAATGCAATATTAATTTTGTTGGGTGTAGTAAGTCAGCACTGATCATGGTCCCCAGACTAACTGTGACCAACCAAACAGATGCAGCGATAGTATTCATAAGCGTATGTAACAAAGAAGGAAAAATGGGATATTAATTTTAAAATATGCCTTCAGTGTTGGTTAGTGTTTTTATAAAAGAATAGGCTATCATCTACAACATAGTAGGGCTATTCTAAGTTACGACTAGTTTTTCCCAAAATATATTAAATCAATAGTAGGTCTACCTGGCTATACCATTGGATGGCCAAAGAAGTAGGCCTATAACTTCCACCGTCTGGTCCGACGCAGACCCATTTTTTTTAGAGTGTTTTTTTAATTGGATAACCAAATTAAAATTTTTAATTTCCAAATTACTTGTCAAACTTTGGGGGTTTTCAACAATATCGTTCATAAAAAAATGTAAGTTCTAAACGGAAAAGTTTCTATCAGAGATTATAGTGTAAAATTTTCCCATTTTATTCAAATAAATTGTTGAAATTTTATTGAATTCAAGCTTTGGCTGTGTTTCAAATAGTTTAATTGAATTACATTGTTTAACTGTATCGTTCGATAAATATTCTTTCATGATAGGAACCCATGTAGGGTACATCCGATTTTCTTGCAACGATAAGCCTGTACTTGAATTACATAATCAAGGCCTTAAGGGTCTGCTGTAGTGGCGGCCATCTTGGATTTGTTATCCCATAAGAGCAATGTTAAATTTCATATGGGTCTCAATGTTTGTAAGGTCTCATTTCAAGCACATTCGCAATACGCATCCGTTTTGCTTTTCACGTTCGTCACGTAATTGACATTTTTGAAGTACTGTACCAAGTTTTAACTTTTTTCTTTACACAATACAAAATGTACAATTAAAAGTGAATCGCAAGCTGGATCCGCAATTTTATAAAGAATATTAAGTTTTTTTTCAGCACTTAATTACAAAAGATGGATTAATAAAATGGTTTGAAATGAGGCAATGTCAAAGCGCTCAGCTGTAAGAATTGCACTGTTTAGGTACGGCTTTAGAGAGAAGCGCTTGCGTTTCCGGTTGCTTTCTCGTTCACTGGAGCAGACTCTTAAGTGTGTTAATGAGACGATGCCAAAAACGCTATTAACGTACTGCATTCATAAGAGAAGATACTTTTTTTGAAAAAAAGAACTTCAGTTTGAAAGAAAACGGTCACGCTAGGTGATCTGTTCGCCGCGACATTGTCGCTGCTACATGGTCGGGGAGAATTTTTTATAGGTAGGTGACACACTAAGCGACATTCACCGTATCACAGTTGTCAAGATGTCTTCTTTGTGTGAGGAGGAGTTGTAAATTACAAATAATAATAATTATTATTATTGGTTATTGCTTGTGATTACCGTAAGGATTTACTTAAAAAAGAAGAAAAAGCGTAGATTTGGAGTAATTTATGATCTAGGACTGAAACTGAAGATAATTTTAATAGTTGTACCCCAAAGAGGTCTACGTAAACTAATTGCATTAGTAAAAATATCAGTGTCAAAGGGCATGGCTATTTCAAAAAGTGAAACAAGATACTCAGCCTACAGCTTTACTAAAAACACTGAACTAAAGCCTAACGCACACTAGGGCGGCACGGCACGGACGGACGGCCGTCACGGCAATATTTAAAAGTAAATAACATTGAATGTAATGTGGGTGCGCTAACTACCCAACAACGGATGACCGGCACCTTCAGCCGTTTGTTAAAAAGTCCGGGAGATCGAACGTTTTAACATTTCCGAGCTGCCGTACCGATGACGCATCCTCACTTCCGGGCGGGCGGTACGGGACTTCCGCCGTTCCCCACTGATCGCAGTGCACTTATCAACGATACACGCAAAAAATAAGGAAATGAAGGTAAAACTATTTCAATTTGTCGGTCTGTGTGTGATTTTCTATTTAACAATTATTTATAAAACTTCAATATTTTTTTACGTTTTATTTACTCCTCTTACCTCAAACAAATCGCTAGCCTTTCTTTGGGTTGCACTGGACTTCGAAACTTGGTCTTTTCCCTGAATAGTTCACCTTCTAGAACGTTTAGAAGACATTCAAACTTCTCGTGAATCATTCGGAAGTACTGCAAAAAAACTTCTCATCATCCTCTACAAGATGAGGAAACAAGGTGTGGAACTCGCCAAAACTTAGTCTTTTCCTGCTTATATTGTGTACCAAATATATTTGCTTTTTCTTTCTAGTCTCTTCCTCTTCTTCTGCCAAAATTAAACTAACTATCACCACTTCCTCATCTATATTCATTATGTGTACTCTCACAGTATAGCTTGCAAACTGTCCTAAATTGCGGATGTGCGGTTGTCCCGTCCGTCCGTGTCTAGTGCGCGCACTCCCCCTTAAAAATGCCGTCCGTGCCGAGCCGCCCTAGTGTGCGTTAGGCTTAATGCGTTTCAGAACTGGAACGCACATGAATCAGTGGGGCAGAGAAGGATGAGGGAGCGACATGTAGCGACCTGTCGCCTAGCGTGGTCGGCTCCATTAGATAGCACGGGGAGCGCATTTGTCGCCGCGACCAGAATACGCTTCCGGACGCGGTCCATTTGCAGTCGCTGGTCGCGGGTCGCCTAGCGCGGCCGTATCTCTGTCATTCAATGCTTTTCAATTTTTTTCTTTGCCGCTGCGACCAGGTCGCCTAGCTTGACCGTAGTCTTAAACGCAAAAAGCTTTCTGTTCACTAGTCGCATTCTTTGCTATTAGCGCTTTCTAACGGAAGACAGAGAAAACCACTGCATGCGCTTGCGCACAGGTATGCCGCCAAAACTGTCTGAGATGCTCTTTCATTTGACGTACTATTTATAATTGTACGGTAAATATAATAAATACTACAATCCCTTATATTCATTTTGAATCACCCGCTATTTGTGCACAAAGATAACTGCAAAGATAGTTTAATTTAAGCATGTGTGAAGCCAACACTTTGATCAAAGCTATTTCACACACCAACAACCTTCAACACGCATTCATCCGGTGGTACAACTTGTCCTTTGTTTGTTTACAATTAATAAAGACAGAAACAAGAACGCTTTAATGTGTACCGTATTTGCCAAGTATTTATTTCGTAATATAACTGTACACATGACGCAGTGGGACGCCCTTTCAAGGTCAGTCTATTTACGGCTGCAGGCTTTGAGTCTGCCTGTAAACAGGTGTAGGTAAACAATATCGAATTTACTGCAACTTTGAAATTTGTATAAATAATTCATCAAGGACTTTACTCACGCTGAATATTCGTTTAACTAGCCGACACACGAGTACGTCGGGTAAACGTTCGAAGCATAAGAAACAAAATAGATCCTTTTAATCTGTCCCGACTGTCTGTTGGTCACAGTAGATTTTTGTCTGTTCTAAAAGCAATTTTGATTGTTCGTAAAACTCAATTAGTCCAATTGCCACAAGTACAAGATTTTTAATCTTGTAAAGATAGCGGTAAAGAACCTTTTTTTCATTTTGTCTAAATCTTGCCACTTTTGTATACCTCTGTTTATTATTACTAGAGTGTTGTGTGACCTGCTACCAGGATGAAGGTCCTCTGTGCCCCATGACCAGTTCACGTCAAACGCGCCCTTTTTGCGTGAGTCCTTGGGGGCCTTTCGTATGTACCTGGTGTCAGCGTATCCTTGTCCCAGATATTTCTGCCTCGGTGATGCGAGCGCGTCACATTCGCATAAAACATGGAAAGAAGTTTCCTCCTTCGACATAAAGGGTTGTTCTCTAACCCCATCAGGTGGAGGTGTCTCGTTAGTAGACCGACCAACAACCACACTTCCGGCCTGCCAAGACCCAGCTGTGTTCTGCTTAGATTGTCCATCCAGACCATGAATAAAGTCGTGTGCCTGTCTCTGACCTCTTACCATCTCTCTCCATCTGTGTAACTGTTCTGATTGAACATTTTTTCTTGCGCTTTCTTTTCGTGATATTCACTATCATCAGTTCAGGGTTCAACGGTGGAGTTCCAGTTCCCCTTCTTGAAAGTGTATCTGCTTGCGTACCTCCGTTACCACAAAAGCAAGAAAATATTATTCTTACCAATGTCGTTACAGATTCTGGTCCGAAAATGTTGAAACTTAGTAGTTGTTAAACAGGATGCTCTTAGATCCTTATAAGGATGAGTTTAGTAGTTGTTATACAAGATCCGCCTGAATCCTTATACGGATTCGCTTAGTAGATGTTATATAGGATGTGCTTAGTGGTTGTTATACAGGATGCGCTTAGCGATTGTTATACAGGATGCGCTTAGGAGTTGTTATACAGGATGCGCTTAGCAGTTGATTATACATTATACGCTTAGTAGTTGTTATACACGATACTCTTAGTGGTTGTTATACTTGATACGCTTAGTAGTTGTTATACAGGCTACGATTAGTAGTTGTTATACAGGATGCGTTTAGTTGTTCTTTTACAGGATACGCTTAGTAGTTGTTATACAGGATACGATTAGTAGTTGTTATACAGGATGCGTTTAGTAGTTCTTTTACAGGATACGCTTAGTAGTTGTTATACAGGATACGATTAGTAGTTGTTATACAGGATGCGTTTAGTAGTTGTTATACAGGATGTGCTTGGTTTTTGTTATACAGGATACGCTTAGCAGTTATTTATACATTATACGCTTAGTGGTTGTTATACTTGATACGCTTAGTAGTTGTTATACAGGATACGATTAGTAGTTGTTATACAGGATGCGTTTAGTAGTTGTTATACAGGATGCGCTTGGTGGTTGTTATACAGGATACGCTTAGCAGTTGTTTATACATTATACGCTTAGTGGTTGTTATACAGGATACGATTAGTAGTTGTTATACTGGATGCGTTTAGTAGTTGTTATACAGGATGCGCTTAGTAGTTGTAATGCGCTGAGATAGTTCAGGAGGTGGTAATAGTGGTCAAAATAAAGAAAAATCTTTCTATAAACATATGCCCGGAAACGCTTCTTTTTTTACTAAGTAAATTATATCTCTAACTTAACCGTTTGAGTTGAAATTTTGCTCATTACTCGTCAATGTGGCCACATAAATAGAAAATTATCCCATTAATCCGTTTCAAAATGGTGGCCATTCAAACATTTGAAATGAGAACAACTAAAAGTCAGTACATTATTTTAAAAAAAACGTCAAGAGTACATTTTTGTAGCCCGTTTAAAGTCCTTTCGAACTGTCAAAACTATCAAATAAAGGATAAAACATCGTCAAACTTAATTAGTTGGTGTTGCAAATTAATTATTGCCTACGCTTTGTTTTTACTGTTACCGTTTCGATAGCTTTAACAGTAACTATTACAGAATCAATCGATTCATCTGCAGATATCCGTCTTCAAATAAAAGAAATTGCTAGAAAGTGCAAATTTATAACTTGTAAAATTTTTTAATAATATACCTATTACTTATATTGTGGAACAAGCCTCTGTCGTCAAAAGCAGTCCTGTTTAAATTCTGTAATGTTATACAACCCTTACAGTTTAGTCCTATCTGTCCGTCCCTGTGTCGCAACCTTCATTTTATAATCTTTGGCGATGCAATCGGGATATCAAGTTCTTTTAGCGCCCAAAAGCAGAACTGAAAAATCGATCAAATGTATTGTATTTTCCTTTAAGTAGAAAGGACAACAACCTCCTCCTAATTTCGTATCGTTGACAAGGTGTTTTAAATGAAATTCTAAATACATATTAACTAGTTTTCATTTGACTCCCGCAGGCACAAGTTATTTGCTTACAGCACATAATTAACAGGCTGCATCTCATTTTATTAAAATTTTATTAAGTAAAAATTGATTATTTTTAATACATTTTTTGTGGGTTTTCAAATTATATCTTCAATATTTTTATTTCACACTTAAATATAAAGCTTTCTTAATAATGAAAAGTTATTTAAATAATAATTCATTTATAAATAGAATCCGAAACACGAGATCACCAATGCTCGTTCAACAATCTCGCGGCTTGCGATTTAAGCCGTATCTTGCGCTTCTATCCATCCTACAAATGTCGTCTCGTGCAATCTGTTTCTTTATTCACAATTAGTTCTCTTTGTATTGGACGGTGCTAAAGTGAGTGGTCAGCAGACGCTGAGACTTAAGTTTTCAGTACACCATCTGATGAATGACTGTACACCATAATTTTATTAAAACCAAATTGTACTCTCGGCGTTTCCCCGCATACTATTTTAATATATCTTTAACTGTTTAACCCGATCAAGCATAGAGTGGGTTAAAACTTTGTTTTAATCACAGCACTTACAAAAAGCATGAGCAACATTGCCCGGTCAAAGTAGAATAAGAAGTTTTTTACGTTAGTTCGTTTCTACTTAAGGTTCGACAATTTCTGAATTTCCAAGTGGCAGACCTGTACACTATTACCATTGAGTTTCTGTTCGTTTCATTCTTCCACTAGCAAATATAGGGCAGCTTCATAAAGGCGGAAACTAGAGGGTTACACACGTAACGCTGACTGTAAACGCACTGAAATGCGCTTGTGTGATAAATAAACATAGACACAACATTAAGGCTCTGCAGTACATAAATCTTGTCACTTTTCTCGCCCATAAGAATAAAGTTACACTTGAACATGCGTACCGCTGCCAATTTTAATCACACAGTTATGATTTACGACTTATTTCAAAGATTACGTTAACGCGGATGTTTCCCTTTTTTAAAAAATCGCAATTTTTGGATAGTTTTTGAAAAAAATGAGTTCAAGTTTGAAAACAATGTTTCAAGTTCTTGATTTTTTGTTGGTCAATGAAAACCGATATCGAAATTTTCAAAAAAGGAAAACATCCGTTATTTTATCTTCTATCTGGTAGAAAAAAAATGAATTTTCTAACTTATAAATTAAAGCAGATACAAGTGTTCAAAGGAAGTAATGTACCTAGACGTACGGTGTCGCTCTCGCGCGGATCATATAAGAACTACTCAGTTGCGTATGAATATAACTTGTACAGATAAAAGGCACTACTTTCAATATTGTCTGCAATATTACAACTCAAAAATTATCGAATTTAAATTATTCAACGAAGAAAACACGTAACTTATGAAAGTATCCTTAACTTGCAAACTGTTCTGAAATATATTTCTTTAAAGAAATATTATTACATACAAAAAATAATGTAATTGAAAACCTACTGTTGATGATACAAATTAAAACTTATTTCAAAATACTGATTTCTGATTGAATCCCCGTAAGTACATTCATGAAATATCTGACCAAGTTCAGTACTAGGGGTTATAGTTTATTGGTACTTTTCTCGGGGCCATGAAATTAGGCGGGTGAGAGAAATGTCGGTGTTGCCAACTCGTGCTGTAGTTATTTCAACTACTTACACCCGTCAAGTAAAGGTTTTGAGCTCAATACAGTAGTAGTGTTTTCTCTCGTGCTTGTGAATCTGTCTACAGAGCAATGTGAAATAAAATTATACCACTGCCTTCAGAAAATGCTACAGATTCCAATGGTATGACTTTTTTTATTTTTTGTCAAACGGCAGCAAATAATTAACAGAAGAATAAAAACCTAAATGGTAATTTAATTTAAAACCGCTGTGTAGGCCTATTGAAGTTTTCACCAACCAATTTTTGTTTTTTTTGGTCAGCAAGATTTCGTCTGCTGCAAAATTGTAGAAAATCGTATGAATAAAATTTGTATGAGATTCTTACTTTAGTTGTAAAATGGCATAACTGTATGAATCAAGAACAAAGACACGCGGGCGCTCGGCGAAAACCGTAGCCGTAGCCTTGCGCAATGTTGCAAGTTGCCATTTTATAATCAAGAGTAAAAAACAAATAATTTTAATGTTTATAGATCATTTGCATTTCCTTTACATAATTATTGTATGATGATAATACCATGATTTTTTTGTTTAAGCTATAATTCCGCTAATTTTTTTCTTACCGTAATACAATTCCAAAAATGCTTTTTAATTAATCTACACTAACATTATAAAGAGGCAAAGTTTTTTTTTTTTATTTGTTTGTTTGTATGGAGGGGGTAATCTCTGGCACTACTGAACCGATTGAAAAAATAGTTTTACTAATAAAAACCTACACTATTTCTGAGTAACATAGGCTATAATTCATTTCGATAAAACCCTTTTTTTATTTCAATATTTGTAAATTTAGTCGGAAAAAATTCTTAGGTTAGGCCTAGAATAATAAACCAACACATGTATTTACATTTATTACCATAGCAACCAATTGAATAAAATAACAGATAATATAGCTGTTTGCGCCAATATTTCCATTGACAGCTGATTTCAAAATTTAAAGCAATTATTTTTGTATTTATAGCTTTTAGGTTAGGGTTTTAAAGTGTAGACCTGAGCCTTGCTGGTTCTTTTAACCATTATTATAATTGCCGTTATCAAATATAAGAAATAATTTGATTTGACCATTTATCATTATTTACAATCTTAGTTTTGAGGTTATTATTAATCGTACACCTTTATTATAAATAAAACATAACATATGTTTGTAGAAGGTCCCATTGGGGGTTGGTGTGCGGAGCACGCAGGGGTCTCCCCTAGTACCTTTACAAAGCGAACTACCGCATACCATATGGAAATAAGAAACGTAGGGTACAATTAAATAATAAACGGGTTCATATTAATAATTAGATTTTTGTAAGAAAGTATTTTAAGTCATTATTAATGTTGTTAATTTTATTAATTGTTGTTCATTTAACACCACCCGGGAAACACGTGTGGATTGAGGACACCATGGACGGGAACAACTTTTACTAATTTACTATAAGCTGCAACAGTGCAAGGGTAGTGTTGCCAGTTGGTGCGTGGAGGTAGGCGAATCTCGACCTTCCGTCGCTTGACTAGTTCGATATCTGGCAACACCGCAATTCTCACCCGCCTAATTTCATGGCCCCGAGTTTAGCCACTAGTCTTTCTAAACGTTTACAGTCAAGGTATATCAAACAAGTTTTTATAATTTCTGAACATAATATAACTAAACTTGGTATCATACCGTTTTATAGAGCGGATGTTGATCGGC
>JAGFPH010005050.1:0-10337 GCA_018207615.1 Philaenus spumarius | reverse complement strand
ATTGTTGGATTTTTTCGAACTCGTCCGAGCGACGTAGACAACCAACATGTGTACCAAATTTGAACCAAATCGGACTTAAAATGTGGCCGCTAGAGTGCGAACACGTATATACATATATGATTTTTAATGACACCCCAAAACGTGTTCTGGGGACCATGATCGGTGCTAATTTATTACTCCTGACCTTGGGTCTTACCATAAGGTCCACTGCAATAGCTAATTTTTCCTATGGAGGAGTACCTGGGGCTTTGAATGGATTGTATATGTAGTTGTTTTACTGTATGTTTGATTTGAAATTGTTAATATAGTCATATATGTCTTATTTTTATTACTTGTGTTGTATCTGTATTATGTGTATATGTGTATTAATTTGTATTCTGTGTATGTTTATAATTTGTAGATATGTGACAACTCAAATGTTTATCAACCAGAAATGTAACCAAATGAGGCTAATAAACCAAACCATACCAAACCAAATTCGCTAATAAGCCAGACAGAATGGTAAGGTGTAAAGTTAAAACACGGGAGTAGACCGATTTCCCAAATTGTTAGTTGTAACCCTAAAACATATGAAATTAATTTTGGAATTCGCTAAACTCAAGTCAGCGGTTCAGCTGCGTGGTCGAATTATTTCAGTTCTACTCATTACACATTTGATACACAACCAAGATGGCGGTCGCCATAAAGTCCCTTGACGGTTCGTACTCGGCCCATGTTCTTGGATTCCGCTGACCTTCTTTGCCTTCGCTTGTTTCTTCGGCGACTGCCTTCGGCTTTCAACAGTGTCACCTTCGTTGACTTAACATCCTTCAGTACTTCCTGGCTGCCTGGAAAGATCTGATGTATGTACGAAACTCTTAAAAAACTTAATTGCAGTGTTCCGCCGAAATAGTAAAAACCAACGTTAAAAAACCAAAAGCAAAAATTTAATTACCATTTTAGCTGTTGGGAAAACACATTTAATAATCAAATACAATTAGAACCACCGTTTTTAGTAACTGTGGCACAGCTCAATACACAGGATATAAATCTTGAGTTAGGTTTTGTTTAATTATCCTCAGATTTTCTCAACAAAAACTAATAAAACAATACGTGCAAAATATAATTCTCTTGTGACACCATTTCAGATACGTATTATGACAGGAAAGGTTTTACGGATATGATGCATTTTTGCACAAATATCGTACTTTGCTAATTGGCCATTTATTTCATTAAAGCACTTGCATAACTCAAATCCCATATAAGTTGTAAGTAATAAGTCATACTCGATTTACAGATTTATTGAAATGGCGCCCAAAAATGTGAATACTATTGTTTACATTAAGGATAATGGAATTGCAATTTTAACTGTATTTATTCGACAGTTAAACGCACAGATTCATTTTGGTATCTCTCTCCTTCTCACTCTATTTCTCTCTCCCAAGCACCTCTCTCCTTCCTCTGTAAGTAAATTAAATTTTTTTGAAACAAATATCAGTACAAAAACTACAAGAAAGGGGGTCAGTAATACTAATATTCCAAGCACAGAACTAAGATGCCAGCAAAACAAAAATACAACCGGAAGCAGGTTTTTTTGATAGGAAGTATACATTTTTGAGATTTTTTGTACTAGAAAGAAATTTTTTAAAGTTTTATCTAAAAAAAATAATATACAGGGTGGGACAAAGTTAGTGTTACAAACTTCGGGAAATGGTTCTATGGGTCAAAATAAATAGAAAATCAAGAATAATATTTTTTCGAAAAACGCTTAATTTCCAAATATCCGCCATTTTGTTTCTTTTATTTTACTAAATAATTAATAACTAGAGAACGGTTTAACCGATTAAAATCAGACTTTGCACGAAGTTTAACCTAACAATGATCTATCTTAAGAAAAATAAGCGATTATATCCAATCATGCATTTAAAAATGGCGGCTGTTTGAAAATGTCAGACCTAAATTACTCAAAAACCATACATTTGAACAAAAAATTTCAAGGTACCTTTTTTGTAGCCCTTTTAATTCCCTATCGGATGATTTAACTTTCAAAATAATCGGATAAAGAATAATAGTTAAGTTAAAGATAATGACAGCAAATGTACATACAATATTGTAGTATTTACTGTGTTGGTATAGGATGCCGGAGTGAATAAACCAATTATTACACATAGCTTAGCTTTATCCTTCATTCGATTGTTTTAACAGTTACACCAACCGATAGGAAATCAAAAGGGCTACAAAACAAGTGTCTTGACATTTTTTGATAAAATGTCCGGGTTTGAGTAATTTAGGTTTGAAATATTCAAACAGCCGCCATTTTGAAATTCATTATTGGATATAATCGCTTATTTTTTTAAATATAGATCATTGTTAGGTTAAAGTTCATGTCAAGCTTGAACTCAATCTGTTAAAACGTTCTCTAGATATTAATTATTTAGTAAAAGAAACAAAATGGCGGATATTTGGAAAATGAAGCGTTTCTCGAAAAAATATTATTTTTTATTTTCCATTTATTTTGACCCATAGAACCATTTCCCGACGTTTTTAACACTAACTTTGTTCCACCCTGTAAAATATTATTCTGCACATTTTTTTTACACGACCTTATAGTCCGAGTAGTTCCCCCAAAATCGATCAAAACTTCCATAAAAGTACCCGGTTCAAATAGGTGCAGCTTCTCATCCGAGGTTGCAAGGTCGAGGTGCAAACTCGCAAACCGTTGAGCGGAAGAAATCAACGGGTAAGCTGTGGTTGGAGACTGCGGTGCAAACACATTTTACCAATATATTTCGTGCAGGCCTATTCATTCAGCTCTGTCGTGAGTTGCATAGGAGTAATCAGGGGTGCGGGGGGGGGGGGTTATAACCCCCCATGTAGGAAATATTTTGCACTTTGTGTACATTAAAATACGCTCTTGAGAGTGACTTGTTTTCACCACCTATGCAAATGTCAAGCTACAATAAAATATTGCTAACATTATCTTCGGTCAAATTGGGTACTGGCACTTTTATACAGATGCAGTGTAGTGTATCAAAGTATAATGTTCTAGAGGCAGCACACGGAGTTTTGTCCGCCACGGATTATTTGCCGTCGCCGTCATATCAACAGTGGCACGAAGGAGAATATTAGAGCATACATATTGGTCGGGAAAATAAACGATCGGTTTATTTACCACTGACGGTAGCTGTGCAGCCGCTCGCTGCCACTACAATCGACGGATTTTCCATCGTCTCCGCCGAAACAGTGGCGAACGTGACCAAATGCACGCAAATTTTCCTTATTTCAGTATTTTTTCCGTAGAATAGGTACTATCCTTCAGCCGCGTTTAGAAACCAACTTTCTTAAATAATTGAAAAACGTTTCTTCTAGTTCCTCGAATCAGGAAACACAGTGTAGGACGCTCCAAAATCTTTTCTTCTTTTATTTATTGATTCGATGGACCGAAATATGTATATTTTTTTACTTCCTTTTCAATCGGCGACGGAATAACAATAAAGCGAGAGTTGATCTCTTTTCATGTTAGTAAAACATTAGAAGAGATAATATATTACATAACACACTTCGTGATTGATGAACTAGACACTTCAGTTTAGTGAATCCCAATAAGAATTTTAGACGGCGCGGCGTCGGAAATTTTACCGCGTGCACACTTTAAATTTTATGATTATCCGCAGCCGTCAAAAAAGACGCCGTGTGTGTTCCAGGCCTATGGGGTTAGAGGCAGCGCACGGAAAGATTTGGCGGGGGATGAGTCATTGTTGCTATTCTAAATTATTCTAAAATGGGCCTGAATCCCAAAATTATTAGAAGTGGAAAAGTATACATACCTATATTATTTTTAAAATACTTTTGGAAAGCCTAAAAGTGTTATTTTGCATCTTAATTTAAAACAAATTTCAATGCTCCCCCCCCCCCCCCACCCCCGGTTGTTTTAGCCCCGGCCCCATACGGTCGTCCTGGTTACGCCTATGGTGAGTTGAACAATTTCCCAAATAAATTATTGAGACCCTGAAGCATATAAACTTAATCTTGGAAATTCGCTCAACTCAAATCAGCGTTTCATGTTCTTGATCGAATTATTTATTTATATGTTGTAACGTATAAATTGTGACTTTTAAACAAGCTATGTCTCTAGAGTCATGGTTAACCTTTAGTTAATTTCTAATTTTTTTGTTTGTTTCAGTATCTGGATGTTCTCTTAAATTTTTTCGTTAAATTTTTGTAATTTTGGTTAACGCCTTCCCATAGGACTAATAAAGAGAGGAATGAGGAACAACACACGGATATATCAAACGTCGATGACCAGAATTAAACCTAGGTCAGCCGAAACCTGTGCTTATTGATACGCCGCTGTACTAACTGTGCTATCGTCGCTTCTACGTTTTATTCCTAAGAGGTCAGTCGTATATTACCATTGTATTTTGATAACTTAAAAGAACTCCGATCCAATGCATTATTTCAATCCACTGGAAATTCGGCGATAGTGGCGCGATCTATGGAGGAAACGACGAAAGCTGTATGTAGCACCAATGCTTTGAATGATTACTCCCTAGCGCTACCCAGCGGCGCGATCATGCAATATTTTCCCGACAAACTTTTCTTCGCCACACAGTCGCCGTATGCATGCATGATCTATTTTATTATTCATGATCTATGATATTACTAGGTAATATTACTTTTCTTAGTGGAGCCAGTGGTTTCCTTTGTTTTTGGTTTTATATGATAGATACGTATTAATTATTTGTTATTTTTGTTGATGAAGAAAAATAATAATAATAATCAATAAGCACGTTTTTCAGTAGGAAATTATGGTTTTAGCAGTTAAGCACGCGTAAGGAAACAGATGTTTACAAACGAAAAACAATGAATGCATGGGTAAATCCACAAACTTTGTCACGACTTGCTAGCGTTGGGTTGATTTCGGAAAATAAACGATTTCTTTTAAACTCGTCGACAATCTTGCTTTTGGCAGGCGTAAATGTGACGAGGAATTAAGTTTGTTATAAAAACTCTGCTCCAAATTAAAAATATGGTTCGATTGATGACAATTTTCTATTTATTTATGATGTGACTATTTTTCTTAATTGGAAATGTCTAATTAAAAATAACGTACGACAAAGATAATTTTTCCAGTTGAATCTTGTAATCCACAGAATCTTATATCGAGCTGATTTAATTGAGAAACATTCCTTTCTTTTTGCAACTTTAAATTGTTACTTGGACATTTTTCTAATAAAATAAATTATTAATTGTAATTGTTGTTTAAAAACGGTAAGGCCTACAAATTAAAATGTAAAACTTTACAAAAATGACTAGCGAGTTTAGATCCTCTAACTTTCGTTTTGTTCCAAGACCCTCCTCACCACACCCTATCATTGTTGACATAATCAAATGAAAGGCGTTTGGTATTTGACAATTCATTTTGTGTATATCCCTGCAAGACACCTTTCTATCACTAAGAACACAATATGTGTTGTTGGTTGTGGAAAATAGTTTAGTTCAATAATTTTCTAAATAAAATATACAATTAATTGAAATTTCGTAGAAAGTATCGAATTAGAGGAATAGTTACCTAACAAACAGCTCAAAAAAGAATTTTACAAGCAATTTTTTTTTTTCAAATAGATTGTTTGCCTTTTAGCAAAGTTAACAAATTTACGCTTTACAACTGAAACTAACATGTATAAAAACATGTATCAAGAACTGTTATGCAGACGCACTCCTTAGAAAACAATTTACCAAGAAACTTGTTTGTTTAGACGCACACAAAGTAATTTATTAAGTACATTTTAATTGGACGACCTCTTTAACAAGCAGTTTATCAAGAAGCTTTTATTTAGACACAAAAAAGTAATTTATCAAGCAAATTTTATTTAGACACACTCTTTAAAAAATAATTTATTAAACAAAATATTTAGACGCATACATTAATGGGTAATTTATCGAGAAACTTTCATTTAGACGCAATCTTTGAAAAGTAATTTATCAAGAAACGTTCATTTAGACGCACACTTAAAAATGTATTTATCAAGATACTTTAATTTAGACGCACTCTTTAAAATGTCATTTATCAAGAAACTCGTATTTAGACCCTTTTAAAAGTAATTTATCAAGAAACTTTCATTTAGACGCAATCTTTGAAAAGGAATTTATCAAGAAACTGTTATTAGGACGAACTCTTTAAAAAGTAATATATCAAGAAAATTTTGTTTAGACGCACTTTTTAAAAGTAATTTATCGAAGTAATTTTAATCGAGAAACTTTCTTTTAGATGCAATCTTTGAAAAGTAATTGATCAAGAAACGTTCATTTAGACCCACTCTTTAAAAAGTAATTTATCAAGAGACTTTCATTTAGTCGCACTCTGAAAAGTAATTTTTTTCAAGAAACTTTCATTTAGACGCAATCTCTGAAAAGGAATTTATCAAGAAACTTTTATTAGGACGAACTCTTTAAAAAGTAATCTATCAAGAAAATTTTATTCAGACCCAATGTAAAAAAGTAATTTATCAAAGTAATTTTATTCATTTAGACGTAATCTTTGAAAAGGAATTTATCAAGAAAATGTTATTTGGACGCACTCTTTAAAAAGAAATATATCAAAAAACTTTCATTTAGGCGCACTATTTAAAAAGTTATTTATCAAGAAACTTTCATTTAGAGGCACTTTTTAAAACGTAATTTATCAAGAAACTTTCATTTAGAAGCACTTTTTAAAAAGAAATTTGTTGTTCACATTAAAACTAATTTCAAGCTTTGTTATCCTCATTAAATTTGTACTGTTTTTAACTCTAAAACACTTCATGTTGCACCAAGCTACCGTAACAGATTCAATACAAAAAGTATAAAACAACAAGTGTGTAATAGCCTTGCTTTATGGCGCTATCAACGTTGACGCTTTATGGAGACTGGGAGCTAAATGCGGGGGGAAACAACTCTGTTGCATATTTTAAAGATAAATTCAATTTCCTTATTGTTCAGTTACCCAGGACACGTTGTCAGATAAATAAGCTGAGATTATTTAATTCCGTTTCCAGATTTCCGTTCTTTACACAAATTAGAAAAGTTTGCGCTTACAAGTTCCTACAGCGAGTGTTCAAGTCGATAACATATTGCGCTGTATAAGTTTAATTAAATTACAAAATACGCGACACAACTCCAAGTTCTGCGAAATACAAACACGAGACCGTTCGCTGCTTTGCTCCGTGTGTTAAGATGACCATTAATAAAGTTCATTGGCTTTGTTGTTATTATTTTTTCCTTTCAAAAATATGCAAAGGATAAATGTTTTCTGCCTCTCACATCTAAGTAGAAGAAGATACAAAATTTAACCTGAAATATTTCAAAAGGTTTGTCTGGATTTAAAAATAAAGAAGATCTATGTTAAAACAGGTCCGGAATAGTTTTTTCTACCTGTATTTCTACCCATAAAATACATAGGTCTACTCTTTGGCAGTAAATCTTCAGCTACGTGAAGATTTCGAATGCATTATTTACGTAACCTATAACTATAGAGAAAAAAATTCACAATAACTAATAGTTTCCTGTTTATCAATAATAATCATAATTACTTACTCATTCGTAAAATAAAATAATAACACATCAACTTGTGGGCCACATTTATATCGTCTCATTACATTATAACATACTACTCTCTATTAAATAAAACAATTCCTGTCATTCACGCAAAAACTCTGATTTTATTGCGCATGCGTCAGGATGCTGCCCACGCTACGCCGATCCAAATGCCTCTCTACTAATCAATCGTTATTTCAGTGAAAATACCAGCATTTTAGAAATTAATTTTTTTTAGCAAAACAACATTTACATTTTTATTTATATAGATAAACTAGCTGGCCCGACCCGGCTTTGCACTGATAGACAAATCAAAGTTAAATGTATATTAACAAAACATATATTATATCAATAAATATATTACACTATGTATTTCTTATGGGGATTTTTAGTAACTTTGACCCCCTCCCCCAAACCTCCCCTAAAATTTAGATTTTTTTTTAAACTCTTTCTTAGCGAGCACCTAGGGCCCTAGAGGAAGCTACATACCAAATTTCATTCCAATCCGTTCGATGGTTCATTGTAGTAGCTTTGACCCCCAAACCTCCCCTAAAATTTCGAATTTTTTTTAAAAACTTTCTTAGCGAGCATCTATGGCCCTAGATGAAGCTCTATACCAAATTTCATTCCAATCCGTTCGGTAGATTTTGATAAATCGTGATTTAGTAACTTTGACCCCCCAAAACCCTCCCTAAAATTTCGAATTTTCGGAAACCCTTTCTTAGTGCGCGTCTAGAGCCTATAAAGAGTATTAGTACCAAATTTCATGTTTGTAGGCCTCGTGGTTTTGGAGAAACTGTGATGAGTCAATGAGTCAATGGTATTTGGCTTTTATAAGTATAGATAATTTATTTTTTAATATCAACCCTTATTTTTATAACTTTAACCCTTAAATGTGTGTTTTAAATAAAAAATTACTAAAACTTTTTTTTTAAAGCTACAAACAAATGTTTACAGAACTATTACACTATTATTTACAACTGACTCATTACACAATTTAAAAGATTTTTATTTTACTGTAACATTTGACGAAAGTGAAATACCAAGTTTTGGAAATAACCTAATTAATTTTCATTATATTTGCATTAAAACTACAATAACTCATCAACGTATTCTAATGTTTATTTCTGTATTATTTCAAACACAATTTACGAAGGTCGAAACGGACAGAAACCCCAAATAAGGGGAGACATTGGGCCATGACACTACCCCAATACAAGTGTACTTGTGTAGGTCAATGTATCCAAACACGCTTCCACGAAACAGTAGTGTATTGCGCAATCCATAGCAGTGCCCTTGAACGAAGCTGAGGGTCAGGGGCGCGCATGTCTACCCTCGGGAATCGATGCAAGCTCCAGCCCAGAACGACCCACATCCCCCCACCCCCACCCCCCAGCATCTCTTGTTCAGTGACCTGATATTACGCGAGTTGCATCAATAAATTGACAAGGGAATTGCAAACATTGGGCAAGTCCATTTTACCCAGTGACCTAATTTAGGTGCATTGGTCATCTCGGAGCGTTGCATTAGATTATTGGATTCCATTATTTCCCTCTACTCGTGTGTTTCGAGGTGACCGGGCGTTCACGTTTATACTAGGGTTCATTCGGTCTTGTGTTTTGTTTACGTTTGCATTTCTTTAAATAAGTTATTTTGTCTTCTCGCTGTTCTCTCACACGTGCGAATTTAAATTTGTTTTTCAAATATGCTCGAATCGGAAAAACAGCTGTTTTTAAAGGCCAAATAATTACTTTTAAATATCAAAATATATCTGGCAAATTTATTTTCTATACGCTTGTGTAATATATAACAAAGCCTATATTCCTACGTAAGTTCAGTTTAATAATTTGTAAACATTTCTTAAGGCTCGGCTCCCTACATTCAAAACGGCGAAGTTGGGTACCAATTTCAATGTTAAATAACCAAAACATACCATCACTATTAAGCATATTTTTGTGTTGTTTTTGTCAAAAAACGAAAGGTGTGTATTTTTTTCTTAAAGTTAAATAGGTTGTGGGTGTTGATTGCTAAAGTTTTTTTTTCAATATCTCTTTTTGCAACCGAGTAAAAAATTAATAAAGTTTACTATTTTTTACTATTTAGGCCTATATCATATGTTTATGAAAACAATAAAACGGTTTTTGAAAATGTATTTAGCAATCAATATCCGCATGTGATAATACTTCAAAATGAAACCAAATTTTTAAATTTATTCCACGAATTATAAGGAAAAAAATTACTTATTCTGTAGCATTGCTCTTGTGGGAATCAGATTCAATATGGCGGACTGGGTAGCAAATTTAGCTATGTTTATTAACGAATTTGCATAGTTTCCTGTGATGAGCTATTTCATTGACTCTTTTGGTGAGGCCAAAGGTCAGGAGTGGTCAATGTGCACTGATCGTGGTTCCCAGAACATGTTTCATTGTTGTTACTGAAAATACGTTAACAAAACTTATTCAAGGCATACGGACAAAAAACATACGTTCGGGTTTAGGCCTATTTCTCGAAAAGTATTAGGTATAATGATACTATTTTTTACACACATATAAACAAAGGATGTATTTACTTATATCTATAATATTAGACAGACTGCTGTGAGAATTATTTTCGTAGAAGGCCAAATTAAAAATTTCAAGTTGTGTTTCATTTATGAATTAGGTTTTCTAAAATTATGAATTAATTACCACTTAAAATATGATCCTTCATGTACATATGCTTAATTATTTATTCATATGCTTATAACTCCAATATTTATAAAGTCCAAGTTCATTAAAATATCT
>JAGFPH010005049.1:90266-105235 GCA_018207615.1 Philaenus spumarius | reverse complement strand
CAGTATTGCTTCCGTTCCCTTAATTATTCTTTTGTAAGATTGGTACATGTTTTCTGGTGAGCATAGCGTGGTTTCGTTCAATTTAAAATTACTCATTGTTTTCTGGTAGTCAGAGCTGGTGGTTTTTCAAATTCTAAACCTTGATCCCGTAAATTTATATAAAATTAACTTCTTTTGTAGAGCAGCGTAAAGTTATGCGCGGCGACTTGTCTGTCTGTCGGTTGTCATCACCGACATATTTTAAAAACAGAACTCACAATTATGATGAAATTTTTTTTTAAAATTTTTTTTATATAGGCCTACGCGACGTTAAGTTTAGTTAGCAAGGAAAACCAAAAAAAACTTACCTAATAAAAATAAATAAAATACATAAAAATTATAAACAAAAATTTCCTTTCTAACTTAACTTGACGTTCGCAATCACATCAACATACTTTCACTTTTTCAACACAAGCAACATTTTTTTTTTTATATACACACCTTTTATTTAATAAACATGCTTTATTTTTAATTATTTTTAATTGAGTTCTGTACATGGTTTCTGGTTGATTTGTTTTTTGAGTTTATTTTTGGTACGACTTTTTTCAGTATAACCATAGTGGTTTTCTTTTAGGTAAAGTTGTTTTCCATTATCTTCTGATAATGATGTTTAGGGACTTTTTTTCTCGTATAGTCGTATCTTGTAGTTGAGTGTTGAATAGCCAGAAGCCATGTGCACTCATGTTTGCAGATATATATATTTTTAAATGATTTTTTTTAACACTTTAGCTATTCAGACTGACAGACTGCCCGCGCACACTTATGTTTTCTTTTGCAAGCGCTTTTCGCTACATTTTTTTTTTTGTTAAAGTAATTCATATTTTTATTTTTAATTATTTTGTCCTTGTGGTTAGCTTCTGGTTTGCTTTGAGTTAAATAAATTTGTGCACGGCTTTTATTTTTGTATGCTTTTATAAACCCATGTGGTTTTGTTTTTGGAGATGTTTGCCATTGCTTTTGTTGTGGGCAATGAGGTGTTGTAGTTTCAATTTTTGTATAGCCGTGCATTTTCTTTTGTTTGGGGAACCAGAGGCGAGCCACAGTCTTAAGTTTTGGTTTTTTTTTATGGCTAAATAACTTAAATTTTATTTTTAATTATTTTTGTAATATAGTTTCCTGTTGTTAGTGTCTGGTTAAACTTACATGAGTTTTGTTAAGCTGGCATCTCTTCTCTTCTTATATAGCCGAAAGTGGTTTTGTTAATTGAGTGTTTTGGTCTGTCTTTCGGGTTCAGGGGACTGATCACCTTCTGTGCCTGGGGATGAACCGAGGCACTTTACATTATCACTTAGATGATGAGGCGTTTGAGATGTTGCCGCTTGACATTGTGGTAGCCAGAGACTATCCACAGTGAAAACATAAATTTTTTTGGGCTGTTATCTTCGTGAAATTAATTTCATACAAAAAAACACTTAGGCATTTTGCATCGAATACGTAATTTGAAATATATATATACCTTTTTTTTTTATAAACCTTTTACTTTCGCCTTCAGCAACCTTTTCCAAATTTAAATTATTCACTTTTAAATTTATTAACTTCAAGTAGAGTCTGATTTTGAAAACAAGTATATGGGTGCTTGCTTCAAGATCATTACTTCTGAATGGTCATTTAAGCAATATAACCGACTCTAGCCAAACATGTTGGGCGAAGGAAAGGCTGGAGATTTTCGTCTCCGGTCACTCACCTAGGTTGGAACGGCTCCTGTAGCATTCCCTTGTTTCCAACCTAGTGTAGAGCGCAGTTCGTCTGCATCCCTCCCCCGTTTTTAAAAGAGCGTACCTCCGGGTTACGGTGCGTCTCTGTCCCCTACCTTAAATTTTGTTGGCACATGTGGACCATGTGGTCCATTCCCCGCATGTGACCTTTTTTTACAGTTAATAACCTAGCCTGGCATGTGAGTCAGTTATATCGCCGCACGTCCCATTCATGAAAATTTTTTTTGTACACTTTGATTTTTTGACTTATAATTTTTTTTTTAACACTTTTGTTGGGAATTTTTTTTTAATTTTGTTGTAGAGTCTCTAAATAATTAAATTCGTTTATTTGCGATGATAGCACAAATTTTTTTTTCTCTTTTTGAAAAGTCCCCATTTAAATTTTGTCCATAGTCCTTATGACGTGGAATTTTTTTGTTTCTACCCCAACTCCGTTGTTCGCGGGGGGAGACTGTGACGTTTTTAGACATTCGCGCCACCTATATTTTTTTTCTTTAATAAATATCACTTTTACCGACATTTACAACTTCTGCCTACCTTCACCAACTTCCAAATAGTTTCCCTTTTCTCCGCCAGACGCCACCTCCGTACAGTATCTACTCTGGGCATAGCTCGCTATCTAGCGGTTTGCTTATCTAATATACCGATCAGCTGACGTTTCTTGACCGTTAAACTTGCTACTTTGGAACTTTCGAGAACCGAGTCCGCCATCGCTTACACTACAGGAGGTCCACCTTGTCATGTCGCTGTAAATTATTGTCGTGGATTAATTCCTTAAGTTTTTGTCGCGAGTTATGCGGAAGGCCAATTAACATGCATTTGTTATAAGCCTTTACTTTGTGGATACCAGGTATGAATGTTTTAGCTTTACCTTGATAATTATGAAATATTTACTTGTAAAATTTAATAAGGTTATTTCCACCTTTGGCTTATGAATAACTTTCCTAACTAATTTTGTTCGATTTAATAGAGAAACCTATGTATTTCATTTTTACTACAGCCTAATTTTAAAATGCAGTTACACTGGTTCAACTCCAGGGAATATTTAACTATACAATGCCATAACCTACACCACAGCTACGCCTTGAAAAGGCCTACTTTCCAACAGGACTTTAAAAACAATAAAAAATTCTTATATCTACAGTGCTTTAGTTAAAGACAGAAATTAATTTAAAATATGAACGATCTGCAGTTGTTTTTTTGTGTTAAATGTTAAACAGGCTGTATTTTAAAAAAGTAATTTTGTATATTATGTATACTATATAGGATATGTTGTATTTAATAATTGGGAGGAGCAAGCTAGCACATTTCGGACCTTAGCCCTAAGGGCTGTATATTAGAAATTTATATACCTTTTTTTTATATATAGAGAGACGTCTCATAATTAATTTTGTTTATTTATTCAATTATTTATAATTAGCTTTAGAGTTGGCCAACGACATATATATATTTATTCTTAAACAAATCCATGGTATTTCATGTTAAAACTTTGTAACTTGTTAATCTTTTCTGTATACATTCTGTAATTATTATTAAAAGGGAGGGTTTTTGATTTTTATTTTTGGGGAGGGCTTTTAAATTCAACTTAATAAAATATATATGTATTCTTTTAAATAATTTCTTTTTTTTTGTACTAAGGGCATATAAATAATTTCATTTTCTTGTATTAAGGGCATATAAACTTTTTTTTACATTTTGGTTAATAAAGCCAAAATTTACATCTATTTCTATGGTTTATTGAGTTAACCTCTAGGTATCTTGTGTATTGTGAGTAATAAGCTGAAACATTCCTACGTTTGGTGATATTTAAATTTTAAAGGTAAGTTTTGAACAGTACCAATCTATGTGGCCCAGTATTGCTTCCGTTCCCTTAATTATTCTTTTGTAAGATTGGTACAACCTACATGGGAAGTTGGAGAATTAGTGATGAGTGAGTCAGCCAGGGCTTTGCCTTTATAGATATAGATAAGATTTCGTTGTTATTTTGTAACCAACATGACAATCCATAAGACCCTATGTTAAAATTGTTCAACATTTAAATTAGATTTTCTAAAAAAATTGCGTTTTACACGAAATACAACTATATGGGTGTACTTAAAAATCAAAACTACACCTAAATACAAAATTTCTTTGAATTCGTTAGAGCCATTTTCGAGATCCGCGACAGATACAAAGATAGATACAAGAATTGCTCATTTAAAGTAACTTCGCGTCCCAACCCCGCCTCGGCATTCGGCCTCAGATGGCTGCTTCGCTTCGCTCGCAGTTGGAAATTTCGCTAGAGAATCTCGTTAATCTTCTGTCAACTAAAATTACAAAATGATACGAAATAGAATGAGTTGTTAGGCAAGAGGAATGTTGATGAATGTTTGACAATAGTAGAATTGTATTAGCAAGCACAATTATAGATAATATAGAGTAAGTAGTTGTGCAATTAGGAATGATGTAATGCATAATTGCATTTTTAAGTAAACCAATATTCAGGTAGAAAGACTAGACGGGGAAAACTGAGTGGGGGAACAGAAGTTTTAAATATGATGGACACATTAGAAACTAGGTCTTTTTGGAAAAGTTCTTGGGTTAGGAGGGTGACGCCAGCGTGTGGACCTCAAGGAGAAACCGATTATCAGAGCCACCAGGACAGGGTAAAGGTGAGGACGCAGTTTGTAAATAAAATTAAAGGAATAATTGTTTTATGTGAATTCTGGATTAGAATCAGTTTCTGCTGGTTTATCTATAGGGGGAGTTAAATATATATATTTAAAGGAATTCATATTTGGGGAGTAGAAATGTGTACTCAGTTTTGCCCGTAGTGTAAAGTAAATAGACTAAAGTAAATGATTTGGACTAAGGTTGATTTTATTTTTTACATAGTGTAGAATCAAATGTAATATAGTAGATCTTCAGAATAAAACTAGGGGAAACCCCTGCGTGCTCCGCACGCCAACCCCCGATGGAACCTTCGAAAAAGATATGTTATGTTTTATTTATAATACAGGTGTAGGATTAATAATAACCTCAAAACTAAGATGATAAATAAACTTAAATGTTCAAATCAAATTATTTCGTATATTTTATAACAACAGTTATAATAAAAGTTAAAAGAACCAGTAAGGCTCAGGTGTGTAGGCCTACACTTAATCAAAACACTTACCAAAAAGTTACTACCAATTACCGTATATTATCAATAAATAGGCCTACTATAATATGACTTATATTTATTTTTAATTAGGATGTAACATAGTTTTTTCTTATTTTTAAATTCCTTAAAGCAAGTTTTGATTGGTTTGTGTGTGTTGAAACATGTGTTGGTTGAGCCTAGACCTAACTTAAAATATTATTAGGTTATCAGCTGTTTAGAACCAATAAATTCATAGTTTTAGTTGTAACATACTGATGCGATTTTAAAACTCTGAATATAACCAAAACGAAAGTGTAAGTAAAATATTTATAACAAAAATTAAAAGCCTAAAGTTCAATTACACAGCAACAAATCAGACCTAAAACACACCAACAATAACATAACCTAAATCAAATCATCTGTTGACATTTGAGTAAGTTTAAAGTAAACAACTTATTTATTTGAAACTCAATTAGTTTATCAGCTGTTTAAAATCAAATTACAGTATTTCCTATTTAGCCTAGTTGTAACATAGGCTACTGATGCATTTTTAAAACTCGGAATAAAACTAAAATAAAAGTGTAAATCAAATATTTAGCTTCACAGTGACTTAGAAATGGAAATTATATTTTAAATAAAAAAAGAATCATCAAAATCGGTTAAGTATTAACTTCAGGAAGTGAGTGAACTAAAATCAGGATTTTTTTTAAATATATCTTATATCTCTATATATAAAAGAAGATGTCCTGACTGACTGACTGACTGATTCATAATCAACGTACAGCCAAAATTATGATAGCTATAGACTTGAAACTTTCAAGGAACGTTAATAACACTATGTAGAGGCGCACTAAGAAAGGATTTTGCAAAATATAGACTTTAAGGGTTGAAAATGATTAAAATACTGGGGTTCACTCACATCCCTATAACAGATAAAACAGCTGATTCAAATCAAATACTTAGTAAATAATTAATTATTAGTAACACATTTCTAGGAGTGGCCTATTTATAGTAAACCAACACATGGTTTGTTGAATACTTTTTATATCTATTACCATAGCAACCAACTAACATAATATTATTATTTTAATCATTTAAATTTACAAATTATGAAATTTTAATTTTTGATACAGTTATTTGAAAATAAAAAAATCACTTGAAAAAAATACCCTACAACTGCTAATTTTGTTTTTATTATTTTGCACAACCAACTACTAATTTTAGGTTAGGTTAGCAAAATTAACATAAAAACAAAGGAAAAGTCAATTTAAAAGTTTTACTGTAATATAGGCTAATTACATCTTTTGTTACATATTATGAATAAACAGCTGATTTGGATCAAAAACTTAACACAATTTTATGTTAGGCCTATACTGAACTAACACATGTTTCTTGAAAGTATTTAGATTTATTACCATAGCAACCAAATTAACAAATTTTAGGCCTACATTTTTTTTATTTGCTCAGTGTTACAGCTTACATGAAATATGTGTAGGCCTATGTATAATTATTTATATATTTGTTTAAATTCTAACTTTTAACATCCTCTCAAGAATGATTACATCACTGTTTCATCAGAAATATTGTATCAAAGCGAGAACTAAGAAAATGTTCCAGTGAAGTCACACAATGAAGAAATAATATTACAAACAAATTCTACAAAATATGTTACTGGGATACACCCAAACATTGTGCGTTTGAATGAATATAAATAGTGCATTTTACAAAAAAATTTCGAGTTTTAAGTGTATACCAATTAAGTAGTTAGTGAAATCAACCCAAAGTTATAATAGTTAAATAAAACAATTTTGTTAGGAAAAATTAAGTGTCATTTACTGGAACAGCAAAACCAATTTTAGTTTGTATATTACTAAAATTAACCGGTATAATTAAGGTAAATGTACAAATAATTTATAGTACAGTACTATATAACTTTATACAATGAACTAAATGAAGTTACTTTTTTTGTTCAACAAAGTGATAAAACATGTTGATAGATGAGATTAATGCCAATGAGATGTTAATACCCCAAACTGTTGTATCTATCATTGGAGATGGGGCCTGCCTTTTTCGAGCTCTTTCTTATCTCTTATTTAATACCCAAGAAAGGTGACAGGAGCTACGAGAAACAATTGTTACGTATGTGGCTGAAAATTGGAATAACTTTGCTGAGATGTCCTATAACTCCAATGACGATAATTTTTCAACTTCTGTGGAGTATGTACGTGAAATGAATCAACATTCAGTATATGCTGGTTATTGCGACTTGGTTGCCGCTGGTGAGATATTTCCATTTTTGTTTGAAGTTTATTATAATAATAATCTTTATGCAAAATTTGGTACAGACACATTCCCCGTAAAAAGATTGCGCCTAAGTGGGAATATTAATAGTGGTCATTTTGACGTGTATTTGCCTATTTCCGAAGACAATGTTTCACAAAATTCTACATTAACTATTTATGTCAAAAATAAAAAGCGTCGTGCTAGGTACACAAACAGAACACGAAAAAATCAAAATATTCAAGCTGTGAAAAAGTATAAACAAACCAACCCGAAAGGTAATCAAATAGCTGTGGAAAAGTATCAAGATGATCACCCCGATTTAAATAGATGTACATCAGCTGCATATCAGATGCGTCACCCAAAAATGCATAGAGTAGCAGCAATTAAATATCAAAATAATCACCCAGAGGTGCACAGAGCAGCAGCCGTTGCCTATCAAAACAATCGCCCAGAAGTCCACAGAGCTGCAGCAGCTAAGTATCAAAGCAATCATGTTGAAGTTCATAGAGTATCCCAAAATCTATATGATCGAAATAATCCAGGATTTCGGGCAGAAATTCGTTTGCGCATATGGAAAAATAAAAAATTTTCTGGTCTGGCCTATGATCCTAATATAGTTTATAAAAATGACATTGGTATCATGAGTGAAAAATGTCGGTTTTGCCATGCTCTTAAATGGAAAGGCGAGACACTTGGTATGTGCTGTAGTTCTGGTAAAGTACAGCTCACCCCTTTGCAACCTCCACCAGAACCACTATATAATTTACTTATTGGTGAACACCCTGAGCAAAGCCACTTCATTGATCGCATTAGGCGGTACAACGGTTGCTTTCAGATGACATCTTTTGGTGCTTAACAGATTGTTGAAGATGGTTTTATGCCAACTTTTAAAGTGCAAGGCCAAGTTTACCATTTATATGGAAGCTTGCTCCCACATTCAGAAGAAGAGGCTAAATTTTTGCAAATCTATTTTGTTGGTGAAGATGAAAAAGAAGCTCGACTTAGGTGCTCGAACTATCCAGATGTCAAACTATTTTTAGTTAAACAGCTGCAAGATATGCTTCATAGTGAAAATAAGTACATTAGAGATTTAAAAACTACTATAGATAAGGTACCGGAGAATTGCGAACATTTTCAAATAGTGATTCACGCAGACAGAAAGCCTGCCAACGCTCACAGAGGTTGTTACAATGCTCCCACATCTAATGAGGTAGCTTTGGTAATAGTTGGACAGCAGTTCGAAAAGCGGGATATTGTCATTCAAAGCCACAATAATAAACTACAACGTATCAGTGAACTTCATAGATCTTATGATGCACTACAATATCCGCTTATGTTTTGCCACGGAGAAGATGGATATTCAATAGACATTTCACAATGTGATCCTACAACAAAACTTCCTTTGAACAAAAATGTATCTGCTGCCTGTTTTTATGCCTACAGAATTATGGAGAGGGAAGGAGAAAATAACTATTTGCTTGGTTATGGTGATTTATTTAGTCAGTATTTAGTTGACATGTACGCCAAAATAGAGACGGAAAAATTGAATTATATCAGATATCATCAAAAAGGGCTTAGGGCAGATAACTATATTCATTTAAAAGACGCCATAGGAAGACAAGACGTTCAAGCAGATCAACTTGGAAAATTAGTAGTATTGCCATCATCTTTTACTGGAGGACCTCGGTATATGCATGAACGGGGTCAGGATGGAATGACTTACGTCCGACATTATGGAAGTTCAGATTTATTTATAACATTCACTTGCAATCCAAAGTGGAAGGAGATTCAAGAATCATTGCTACCTGGGCAAAAACATTATCATCGTCCTGATATTATTGCAAGAGTTTTCAATCGTAAAGTAAAAGAGTTAACAGATCTTTTGTTTAAAGGCCAACTGTTTGGAAAAGTTCGATGTCACATGTATTCTGTTGAATGGCAAAAGCGAGGCTTACCGCATGTTCACATATTGCTATGGTTGGAAGATAGAATTTCATCCAATATGATAGATAAATTCGTATGTGCTGAAATTCCAAACCCTTATGAAGATCTACTAATTTATGAGATAGTCAAGGCCAATATGATACATGGACCATGTGGCATTTTGAATAAAAGCTCTCCTTGCATGAAAGATGGGCGTTGCACTAAGTATTATCCGGCTATGCTTCTTCAAGAAACTCGAAGAGGTGAAGATGGATATCCAAAATATAAAAGACGATCGCCAGATGATGGAGGTTTTAAGGTGAACATAAAATCAGTAGATTTGGACAACCGATGGGTAGTACCTTATAACCCTGTTTTGTTACGTACTTTTAACGCCCATATTAATATAGAAATAACCAGCTCTGTAAAGTCTATAAAGTACGTTTGCAAATATATTACTAAAGGCAACGATCAAGCAGAATTTGTTATGGAGAAAAAAAACGAGATAGATGAAATAAAAATGTATGAAAGTGGTCGATATATAAGTAGTTCCGAAGCAGTTTGGAGAATTTTAGGATTTTCAATTCATGACAGGTATCCAGCTGTCACTCACCTTGATGTTCATCTAGAAAATGGACAACATATTTACTTTACTGCGGATAATATAAATGAAAAACTTATTCATCAACCAACAACAACTCTTTTGGCATTTTTCGAATTATGCCAAAATGACGAATTTGCTAAAACTCTACATTACTTACAAGTGCCTTCGTACTACGTATGGCAAAATAAAAAATTTGTTCGGCGTAAACGAGGAGAAGCTGTAGAAGGTTGGCCAGGAGTAAGAAAGGATCATGCTTTAGGTAGAGTATACACTATTCATCCCAATAACGTAGAGTGTTATCATCTCCGTCTTCTTCTTCATCACATTAGAGGCCCAACATCCTTTTCTTATTTAAAAACAGTAAATCATATTGAGTATCCTACTTTCCAAGCAACATACAAGGCGCTCGGGTTATTAGAAGATGACCAGCAATGGGAGTTTACTTTAAAAGAAGCTGCAATAACACGCTCACCTTTTAAAATGCGGGAACTATTTAGTGTAATGCTGGTATTTTGCCATCTCTCCGATGCATTGAGTCTGTGGAATAAATTTAAGGGTGATCTTTCAGAAGATATTATGAACCAATTGAACGGACAACATTTACAAAATAATCCATCAGTAGAGTTAGTATACAATAGGTGTTTAGAGTTACTTGAAGATTCTGTTTTAGCTTTAGGTGGACTAAACATGAAAGAATACGGTTTACCTAATCCAAAAAGATCTGGTGAAATTTTAGGAAACAAAGATTATGTGAGAGAAACTAATTATGATATTGTTGCTTTGAATGAAACTGTATTGAAAAACGAAGCCTCATTAACAGATGAACAACGAATCGTTTATGATGGAGTTTTAGACAGCGTTGAATCCAACTTAGGGAAAGTTTTCTTTTTAGATGCTCCTGGTGGAACTGGTAAAACTTTCCTCATTAACTTGCTTTTGGCTAAAGTGAGAAGCAGCCATAACATCGCTTTGGCAACAGCATCATCTGGTATTGCTGCTACATTATTGGATGGAGGAAAAACCGCACATTCAGCCTTTAAGCTGCCATTGAATCTAAATTATACCACAACTCCTTCATGCAATATCAATAAACAATCAAATCTAGCAAAAATTTTACAGGATTGCAAACTGATTGTCTGGGATGAGAGCTCAATGTCACATAAAAAAGGCTTCGAAGCTTTGAGCAGATGTCTGCAAGACATTAGAAACTCAAAGAATACTTTGATGGGTGGAGTAACAGTTCTTTTAGCAGGAGACTTTCGTCAGACTTTACCAGTTGTACCGAGAGGAACTCGAGCCAATGAAGTCGAAGCTTGCATCAAGAGTTCATATCTATGGCCTCAAATAACGAAACTTTCGCTCACAAAAAATTTAAGAGTTTACTTAAGAGGAAATGTTACTGCTGTGCAGTTTTCTGAACTCCTGTTACAAATTGGAAACGGCGATTATCCAGGGTCAGAAGGAAAGATTACTTTGCCTACAGGATTAGGCACAGTAGTAAGTACTTTGGAAGACCTGATATCGAGAATATATCCCGACATTAAAAATCTCAAAGATAAATCGATTGACTGGCTATGCGAAAGAGCCATTTTGACATTAAAAAATGACACAACTTCTGAAATTAATAATATTTTATTAAATTCATTACAATTCGAAAAAATTCAATATATTATGTCTGTTGATTCAGCTTTAAAAGTTGATGATGCAGTACAATTTCCAACAGAGTTCCTGAATTCTTTGAACCCGCCTGGATTTCCACCACATGTTTTAACGCTTAAAGTTAGTGCACCTATTATGCTTTTGAGAAACCTTTGCCCTCCAAAACTGTGCAACGGTACACGTCTGCGTGTGACTGCCCTCCAGAAAAATCTTATTGAAGCAACAGTTATTACTGGAAGTGCCAAAGGTGAATCAGTTTTCATTCCACGCATACCTAAGATACCATCGGACTATCCCTTTGACTTCAAAAGAATTCAATTTCCTGTTAAAGTGTGCTTCGCAATGACAATTAATAAGTCACAAGGACAATCAATAAAAAGAGCTGGAATTGATTTAAGAGAAGATTGTTTTTCACACGGACAATTATATGTTGGATGTTTCAGAACAAGTAGTCCATCAAGTTTAGTAATTCTGTCACCAGGAGGAAAAACATCTAACATAGTGTATAAAGAAGTTTTGAAATAATTAAATTTAAACTTTAATATTGATTTATTTGTCTATTTTTAGGAAAATTTACATTTATCATAAGTGTATATATTTTTTATGATTCTCATTTACATATTATTTTTAGTTTTATGTACATTTTTAAACTCAATTTTAAAAATATGTAAATGTTTTGTAGATGAGAATTCCCGTTGCAGCTTTACTTGCTATAGTTTGAATGTAAGAAATATATGATTAACACTTTTTAATAAATACTGTACTTTACTGAGTAAAAATTTATTTATAATCTTAAATAACTTCGACTTTTTTAAACTTAAAATTTTGACTTTTTTTAAACTCAAAAGAATTTTAAATTTAAAATTAATTATATCTAAATTAATGTTAGAAATTAAAATTATATATAAACAATATGCACTGGGTATAAGTAGCATTTCCTAATTTCAATAATACTATTAAGATTGCGGGTAAAGCCGCGACGGGTAATGCTAGTAGATATATATGTTTATGTATCTTTATATGTAGCCTATGATATATCTTTGTACCCTCTAGCTTAAAGTTAGAGCCAAGCTAGTAGCCCCTTCGTGGTAAATGGTGGTAAGTTAGCCCACTCCGAGATAAATAGCGAGAAAGCTACTCCGTAATAAATGGTGGCGAAGCTAAAAGAGTAGCCACTCCGTACTAAATAGCGAAAAGCCTGTGCGTAATAAAAACCAGGCTTAAATACATTTACAGTAATTGCAAGATTAATTATAACCTCAAATACATTAAACTATTTATACTAACGACCGTTGGTTCTTGGTGAAATTCCATTATAAATAAATAAATGAAAACTCTTTGTACTATTTCACAAAGCTTTAATGAGCCGTGCCGACCTAGGTTTCGCCAGCTACGGCATTATCGAAGGCAACTTAAAGACTAAAGGAACAAGAAAAAAATCCAACACACAGCAGTTGGGTACAGGTAGGCCAAAATACCGTTAGGTTAGGGATGGGGGAGGAATCGAACTGGTCAATAACAACGGTTGTAGAAGTGGCGAATTGCTTAAATCTATTAATTCGTTTAAAACTAAACTTACGTCCTTATTAATTAACCTCTTAATTTCTAACATTTCCAAAGCATCTAACTTATTACCCTTACAATTAACATGAAGTACATCAAAATCTGTATTTAAATTAAAGTCTAAAATGTCATGATGTGTTTTTAAATGGTTAGAAAAACTAGAGTCATCATAGTTTAAACGCCAACTTCTATTATGTTCGCTTAATCTAGTTTTAAAACTACGACCTGTTTGCCCTACATAAGCTGCATTACAAATTGTGCAACTTAATTTGTACACTCCACTTTTTGAAAATTGACTAACTTTGTCTTTGGAATTATTTAAAATATTTCCCAGACATTTATTATTGTAATAGGCAGGTCTACAATGCTTTCTCTTTTCTAATAATTTACCTACGGTAACACTAACTTTACCGATGTAATTGATTCTACGCCATTTATCAGTAGTTTCATTTTTACCATTATTATTAGGGAATATAAGTTTTTTAACATTCTTTTTTAATTTGTTTTTTAACATTTTTTTCAATTAATTGACCATTATAACCATTATTAGAGGCAATCAATTTAATGCAATTAAGTTCCCGATGAAAGTCAAATTCATTCATGGAAACATTAATGAGACGGTACAACATGCTGTGAAATGAGGCTAGTTTATGGCTGATTGGATGTTGTGATGTTGTATGGATAATGTTGTCAGTAAATGTTGGTTTTCTAAATATACTAAATACATGTTTACTGTCTTCGATTTTTATTTTCAGGTCTAAAAAGTTTATTGTGTTTTCCATACCTATTTCCATAGTGAATTGTATCGCCTCATTAACTGAATTTAAATAATTTTGAAACATTTTAAGTTGACGGTCTGAACCATCAAACAAACACAAAATATCATCTACGTATCGGTAGGAATATTTAATGTTGCCCTGAAAAGGATTCCGACCGTCAACAAATTTATTTTCAAAATCATTCATAAAAATCTCCGCCAATAATGGAGATAAAGGAGAACCCATAGCTAACCCATCTACTTGTTCATAAAATCTCTCTTGAAATTGAAAATAATTTTGTTTTAGACAAATTTGAATTACATTTACTAACTCTAAAGCAATACCAACAATAGATTTAAGCAATTTGCCACTTCTACAACCGTTGTTATTGACCAGTTCGATTCCTCCCCCATCCCTAACCTAACGGTATTTTGGCATACCTGTACCCAACTGCTGTGTGTTGGATTTTTTTCTTGTTCCTTTAGTCTTTAAGTTGCCTTCGATAATGCCGTAGCTGGCGAAACCTAGGTCGGCACGGCTCATTAAAGCTTTGTGAAATAGTACAAAAAGTTTTCATTTATTTACTCAAATACATTCTTTAGCAACGTGAGAGGCTTTCATAACGATTTTAGTCCTAGTTCTACTAATTTCTGTCTACTATTCTCCTGCGAAGCACGCAATGCTTTGTGGTTTGAAGATACTCCCAATATGCAGAATGGCGTGCGAACCATTTTGCAGCTAACCAGCACCGTCGTGAATAGACCTATTTCACAAAATGTTGGTTGAAACCCTAAAACATGCCTATAAACTTAATTTTGGAAATTGCCCAACTCACGTTAGCGGTTTCAGCTGCGTGGTCGAATTATTTAATATTACCTAGTTTTCTATTTTCAAATCGTGTGGCTTTTCAACAACGTGTAGGCTGATAAAATCCAAGCAAAATGCATAACGTTATTTACGCGTGGAAATCAAAATGTCATTCAAATTAAAATTCCCAGAAGATTTACTTCAAAAATAAGTAAAACCAATATGAAAAACATGATAAAAACACCGCCGGCGAGATATATTCAGCAGCCCCCAAAATACCCTTTGATATCTGAAACAAACATCTCCGCCCACAGCTGTTAAGCCACGGGGATTAACTTGGCAAAATAAAATCCGCTTAACAATGCGATCGAACCTATTTGTGAGTGAAATATGAACTTTAGCGTACGTCCGTCGGGAAAACAACTGATATTTAGACGTGCAACTTACACTAGTACTTTTTCATCACACTGTATCGAAAATAATCACTTTCAGTATCA
>JAGFPH010005049.1:29112-55299 GCA_018207615.1 Philaenus spumarius | reverse complement strand
TGATACTGAAAGTGATTATTTTCGATACAGTGTGATGAAAAAGTACTTGTGTAAGTTGCACGTCTAAATATCAGTTGTTTTCCCGACGGACGTACGCTAAAGTTCATATTTCACTCACAAATAGGATTCGATCGCATTGTTAAGCGGATTTTATTTTGCCAAGTTAATCCCCGTGGCTTAACTGTGGGCGGAGATGTTTGTTTCAGATATCAAAGGGTATTTTGGGGGCTGCTGAATAGATCTCGCCGGCGGTATTTTTATCATGTTTTTCATATTGGTTTTACTTATTTTTTAAGTAAATCTTCTGGGAATTTTAATTTGAATGACATTTTGATTTCCACGCGTAAATAACGTTATGCACTTTGCTTGGATTTTATCAGCCTACACGTTGTTGAAAAGCCACACGATTTGAAAATAGAAAACTAGGTAATATTAAATAATTCGACCACGCAGCTGAAACCGCTGACGTGAGTTGAGCAATTTCCAAAATTAAGTTTATAGGCATGTTTTAGGGTTTCAACCAACATTTTGTGAAATAGGTCTATTCACGACGGTGCTGGTTAGCTGCAAAATGGTTCGCACGCCATTCTGCATATTGGGAGTATCTTCAAAACACAAAGCATTGCGTGCTTCGCAGGAGAATAGTAGACAGAAATTAGTAAAACTAGGACTAAACTAGTTATGAAAGCCTCTCACGTTTCTAAAGAATGTATTTGAGGTTATAATTAATCTTGCAATTACTGTTAATATATTTAATATTAGGTTACGTACCTTTATAAACCATCGACAGTTCTTCACTTTTATGGTGACTACCGGTTTCGGAGTTCACTCACTCCATTAACGAGTCAAATATTAAAAGAAACAAAAAACAACTAAAACACAGACACGAAAAAGTCACATAATAAATACACACGAACACTATAACATAGTTATACAAGTATGCTGGCCAGCAATCGAGTCACGACTGATAACACATGGCAAAGGATGTACGGAATTATATACCTTATTTAAAAACGTTTACTGAGCAAAATAATTGCTCAATATTCACCAAACTTTCTAAACATATAAAGTAAGTGATTGTGTGTATTGTATAACTTTTTTAAGAAATTCGTGGAATGCCTCTCCGAGAAAATTAGCCAAATATGCGTCAAACGGCGAAAATCTCACGGAATTATATACCTTCTTTAAAAACGTTTACTGAGTAAAATAATTGCTCAATATTCACCAAACTTGCTAAACATATAAAGTAAGTGATTGTGTGTATTGTATAACTTTTTTAAGAAATTTGTGGAATGCCTCTCCGAGAAAATTAGCCAAATATGCGTCAAACGGCGAAAATCTCACAGAATTAAATACCTTCTTTAAAAACGTTTACTGAGCAAAATAATTGCTCAATATTCACCAAACTTACTAAACATATAAAGTAAGTGATTGTGTGTATTGTATAACTTTTTTAAGAAATTCGTGGAATGCCTCTCCGAGAAAATTAGCCAAATATGCGTCAAACGGCGAAAATCTCGCGGAATTATATACCTTCTTTAAAAACGTTTACTGAGCAAAATAATTGCTTAACATTCACCAAACTTGCTAAACATATAATTTAGGTGATTGTGTGTATTGTATAACTTTTTTAAGAAATTCGTGGAATGCCTCTCCAAAAAAAGTTAGTCAAATATGCGTCAAACGGCGAAAATCTCACGGAATTATATACCTTCTTTAAAAACGTTTACTGAGCAAAATAATTGCTTAATATTCACCAAACTTGCTGGACATATAATTTAGGTGATTGTGTGTACTGCATAGTTTTTTAAAGAATTATCGTCAGCAACGTTATATCAAATAACACGTGAGAGCCAATAATAAAGGCGAACGGTGCTTACGCGGCGTGTCATGGTACCAGAGTGACGTCACATAGGAGGGGGGGGCGAGAGGAAGGTTGGAACGATCCTATAGCCCTGTGTTGGATTAGTCATTTTTAAAGCTTCATCACTTATACAACAGATAATAGGTTCTATGAGCATTCCAAATGTTTCCCGTCACTATTGCTGAAAACACCTATGTTTTTTTAGAAAAGAGCCCCCTCACCCCCTCTACCGTTGCAACATAACAACCGGCCTGCGCGCGCAGATACTGTACTTGGGAGGGAGAATGTTTACACGACAAATACCGAGACCTAAACTTTCGACTCTGCAGAAGACGTTTTTAGCCGAATTTTTGAAGGAAATAAGAGCTATTAGACTCTTCCCAACTTGAAAACGGTTGGTCAGAGGTGGGAAGGACTTCGTTCCAATACGATTTAGACCAACTGGAGCCGATACAATATACAGGGTGTTTCACGGGAACCCTGACAAACTTCAAAAAACGGTTATACTGGTCAAACTAAAGAGAAATTAGCTCAAGAAACAAGCATGTTCAGTAACGAAAGGAAAAAGTTCAACTTTAGGCCACATAAAAAGTAGTAAACATTTTTTAAAGTTTAGAGGATAAATCGAAGAATTGAACTGTATAATTGTAAATTATTATTTTATAAAAGTATTTGACTTAGCTTTACTTTAATTACAAAATGAGATGAAACAAATTAAACCTCGCGGCCAAAAAGGACATACAAAAAATGACCGTTGGACAGCGTGGAAAGTGTGGAACATGGGTTGAGATCACTATCACGACGCTTTAACATCGTTTGTTTTCATTATTATTTTCTAATATTGGAATACGATATGGAACTGTAAATACATTTTTAAGTTTTATATATTTAAATATTTAGTTCTATGTTTTCCCTCAATAACGCGATATTTGTACATCGTGTGGGTGTATAACCTTACCCTACACAAACCTACATAAAACACAATGCCCCCTAAAGGAAAATCTTTAGCAGTTAAAGCTAAAGAAAAGACAAAAATACGAGAACTAGAAACCCCGGAATCGCGGGAATTGCAAAATAATAATGTTTCACTGGCTAAACCTTCTACTTTCTTCCTTACTGGCACACTATTTTTAACCTAAGCTCAAAACCCCATTTTTTATTTCAACGAGTGAGGTCCACTGTTCACAGAACTACTAGTATGATATTAGTATAGATTACGCAATGAAATCATGCATATTATAAATACTAGATCAAGGATGCCGCATTCCTGTATGATGAGAAATTCATTGTCTAGAAGGCTGTGTAGCTTATAATTTAATGCATTATTAAAATCGTCCACACAGTATTGACTTGATAACAAAACTATAGACAAAAATACTTGTATAACTTGCACGCCCCTGTCACCAAAGCTCACTCAAAAAACAGGATTTTACTTCTAAGCGGATTTCCTTTTGCCAAATTAATCCACATGTTTCCGCTAGGGCTTAACTGTGGGTGGGTGGGGGAGGGGGTTTCCGAAATAGAAGTGAGTTTCTAGGCTTATTAGATGGACGTCGACAGTGGCGTTTTTAATCAACATGTTTTTCAGGTTTCAGTGATTTTAGAAGTAAATCTTCCATCGACTTCATCCGCAGAAAGAAATATTATGAAATATACGAAATTTAATTTTCCACGCGGGAAAGAGGGAAGTGGTAACATCTTATTGGAAATATAATTTAATAATAGTAAGCCCCCGTGAAAAATCAAAGGCTGATTAATGAGATACACATCAGAAATACATCATTTAAAAAAACCAGCTATTTAATGCTGACTGGGATTTTTTAACTGGGTAATTGTGTGCAATAATAAGGATTATAAAACTGTAGGCCTATTTGTTAAACATTTTTATTTACATACGTTATTATATATTTAAAGAAAGATAAAAATACTATATTTTAATTTATTTTTTTCATATTGATTGATCAAATAATTTAGAAGTTATTAATATGTAGTGAAGAAATTAATAATGGAATATGTTATACGGAGATATACGAATGTTTCCGAATAGGTATCTCTTCTTTAAATTTGTATAAACAAATATATTGATGATAAAAGGTTGTATTTTTACACAGTTTATAACCTCAAAGCAAATATTATAACATATATTACGGCACAGGCATACATTAGTTATATAACTCATATTTAAAAAAAATCTACTTTACAAGCAATTATAATGATTGAAGTTTTAAACATAACCCCAACCTATAATCTACACTAGGTTTGTTTGTATTACAGATGATGGGCGAAATCAGCTGTTATATTATATGTTACACTCGCTTTTATAGGAGTTGATAACTTGAACGTGCGTTGGCTAAGGGTCGGCTCTAGTAAAACAGAAAGCAACCTGCGACTCCAGCGTAGCGGCGGTAGGTTACGTGGACATTGCTCATCCTAAATCCATTTAAAACCCGAAATTGTTCAAATAGCGTTTTCAAAAAAATACCAAACTCTTGGGGACAAAATTCTTCATCCGAATGGCTTGATAATTTTTCGCTATAATTAATAGTTACATCGTAAAAAAATATTTAAAGTCACCCTATAGCGGCAGTAGGTTACGCGGACATTGCTCAGCCTAAATCCATTTAAAACCCGCAATTGTTCAAATAGCGTTTTCAAAAAAATACAAAACTCTTGGGGACAAAATTCTTTATGCAAATGGCTTGGTACTTTTTCGCTATAACTAATAGTGACAACATAAAAAATTATTAAAAATTAATTTTTTAAATTGTTAATAAATATTAAACAAAACGTTTTTCTTAATTTTGGAAAAGCCATTTGCATGCGTATTGGCCATAGCTTTAAAATGACATATCGTTCATAATTATCCGATCAAAAATAAAGAAAAAATATGGATTTTAATTTAACATTGGTCTTATGGAGTGTCAGCCAACATGGCCGACAGCTAGAGCCGACCCTTAAGTATATAGGACTACAGTCACTAGATAGAGACAGTGTGGCCATATGAAAGTGGCCGCCATGTTTTTCCTAAAAGTAATGTCATCTGCTCAGAATTATAATGTACAATATTAGTGTTGTATCTCTTTGTAATTATAATAGAAATGACCTCTTTGTTTTTTTGTATAAAGGGGAAAACAAGCTATTTAATTGTTAACGTTTGATATTTATATTGAAATTAAATTATAAAAAATGTGTTTCTTCTTAAAAAGTGTATTCTGTTTTTTTTTCGTGCAAAAAAAATTAACAAATATAATAGAAACAGATAAGAATTTAGGATAAACATGGCTGCCGCCCAATAGGAAACAAGACCTCACTTGACTACACTGTCTATCTAGTCACTGTATATAGGACTACCTTAAAATTGTGTTGTTAAGATTGTGATTCTTCTGTTTTACCTATAGAATTTAACAGATGTTTTATTTATATTACAGTAAGTCTTTTTTCGTTGATTTGTTTTCCTTTATTTTGTTAACCTAACCCAAACTATTGTTTGTAGGAAAAAATTACCTTCAAAATTGACTTCAGTCCTGTGAATGTAACACTAGCTACAGCGCTGTTTCGCCAATCACTGTCGGCTTCGTCAGGCTTGTATTAACACATAAAACACGAACTCGAACAACACACAACAATAACACACACAAAATCAGAGAATAACTCCTCGTTAATATAATGTAATAAAAATGTTTGTGGCCACATCACATACATTGTACTTGTCTGACTGCAGGTAGGACACTGAATATAGACGTTGGTTATCAGTAACCGTTTATTTTAGACCTAGTTTAGCGATTACATCGTATATAGGGTTGGAAGAAAAGTTTAACTTATCATTTAGTATGTTATCCGGACTATTTTTGTATTCGTTATAAATCTGAAATTCTTCCAATACATTCATAGTAGTGCCTTTCTTGGCTCTATGTAAAAATTTTAAATTAGTGTTGATGTCAGTGTAAGAGTGGTTTTCGTTTATTAAGTGTTCTGTGTAATTTGAACTCTGTTTGTTTGCTATTGTTTTTTTATGGCTAGGGATATGTTCTTTGAATCTGGTTTTAAATGAACGCCCTGTCTGGCCTATATAAACTTTGTCACAGTCGTTACAAGATAGCTTATATATTCCACTATCCATGAAATTGTCTTTGTAACTGTTTGGCTTGGTTTGTAAGAAGTTACTCAAATTATTAGATGCTCGATGAGCGATTTTATAGCCATGTCTGCGGAAAGTGTTGCTGATAGGACGATCTAGAATTCGGTTGAACTTCATGGAGATGTATTTTGGTTTTTCAATAATCGAAACTGATTTTTTGGATTTGTTTCTGTGTTTAGTTAATATTTTATCTATTGAAGTGGGATCGTACCCGTTGGATATTGCGATGTGTTTTATTGTAGCTATTTCGTTGTTGAAGTCTTCAAGATTCATAGGCGTGTTGATAGCGCGGTGAACGAAGCTATTGTACGCTGCCAGTTTGTGTGATATCGGATGGTTAGAAGTGCTGTGTATTGTATGGTCGGTCTGCGTAGGTTTTCTGAAAATTTTAAATATATGTTTATTTTCACTTCTGGTGGTGGTCAGGTCAAGAAAGTTCAGGCTGTTGTTGGTCTCGATTTCAGTGGTAAACTTAAGTGAGGGGTGGACGTTATTTAAGAAATTGGTTAGCCTATGAATTTGTCTCTCTGTTCCTTCAAACAGGCAAATTATGTCGTCTACGTATCTATAGTAATAAATTATTTTTCTATTTAATGGGTTAGTCTGGCTGATAATATGTTTGTTCTCTATTTCATTGAGGAAAATTTCCGCCATTATACCAGACAGGGGGGAACCTGCAGTCGGACAAGTACAACGTATGTGATGTGGCCACAAACATTTTTATTACATTACTAGCTGGCCCGACCCGGCTTTGCACGGATAGACAAATCAACCTGATACTAATAATTAGCCCAAGTGTTTTAGTTCATTGTACAAAAAAATGTTCATTGTAGGCCTAACCTAAAATTATATTCAGTTTTTGATCCAAATCAGTTGTTGATCAAAATCAGCTGTTTTAAGCTTTTCATACGAACAGCTGTTTTTTGTGCCCATGATAAAATCAAAAGAAATCTTTCTTCTTCTTCCTTAAGATTGACCTTCCATAAGATTAACATTGAAACTTTGAGGGCCACTGGGGCGTAGCCCTTATCACTAAGGGGTATGAAAAATAGATGTTAGCCGATTCTCAGACCTACTCAATATACTCACAAAATTTCATGAGAATCGGTCAAGCCGTTTCGGAGGAGTACGGGAACGAACATTGTGACACGAGAATTTTATATATAAGATATTAACGAGGAGTTATTCTCCGATTTTGTGTGTGTTAGTGTTGTGTGTTGTTCGAATTCGTGTTTTATGTGTTAATACAAGCCTGACGAAGCCGACAGTGATCGGCGAAACAGCGCTGTAGCTAGTGCTACATTCACAGGACTGAAGACAATTTTGAAGGTAATTTCATTACAATATATAAACAGTCCAAGGCAAACAAATAGTCTATAAAAAAAAGAAAAAATGAACTGATTCTAAATTTTCCAAGTTGGTTAGTATGGTAATGAATGTAAATACATTCAAGTAACGTGTGTTCGTTCAGTATAGGACTAACCTAAAACTGTGTTGCTAAACTTTCAATACGAACAACTGTAACATAGAGCTGAGAGCCCAGGGGTTTCACCATTTTTTAGATTTAAAATCAAAATTTGCAAAATCCATTCATAGTGAGAGTAATATACCATATGAATATACCATTAAATTACCGTATTTTTTCTTTCTTCTACGTTGATTCTATGTCAGCCATGACAATGTCACTTATACACATAGATATACTTATGTACATACACATAGGTATGCAGACATAGAAAGGAGACTTTTAAAAATATATACTTTGTTAACACCAATTTAGTGGTTTTGTGTAACCCCTAAAAAGAAAAAATGACTGAAGCATTAACTTATAGTCTCTAGTCCCAATACTTTTTCAGTTTATCTATATATATAAAAGCAAAATCCACGGATACACTGATCACGATTTCTCAAAAACTACTGAACGGATTGGAACGAAATTTGGTATGTAGCTTCCTCTAGGTCCATAGGTGCTCACTAAGAAAGGTTTAAAAAAATTCAAAATTTTAAGGGGGGTTTGGGGGGACCAAATTTATTAAATCACGATTTCTTCAAAACTACCGAACGGATTGGAATGAAATTTGGTTTGTAGCTTCCTCTAGGGCAATAGGTGCTCTCTAAAAAAGGTTTTAAAGAGGAATGCTCTAGAGGAAGCTACATACCAAATTTCGTTCTAATCATTTCAGTGGTTTTGGAGAAATCGTGATTTAGTAACTTTGACCCCCCCCCCCCCCCCTAAGATTTCGAATTGTTTGAAACCCTTTGGTATCAGCACCTACGTCCCTAGAGGAAGCTACATTCCAAATTTAATTTCAATCCGTTCAGTGGTTTTAAAGAAATCGTGATTTAGTAACTTTGACCCACCCCCGAACCCTCCTAAAATTTCGAATTTTTTGAAAATCTTTCTTAGAGATCACCTATGGCCCTAGAGGAAGCTACATACCAAATTTCGCTCTAATCCGTTCAGTGGTTTTTGAGAAATCGTGATTTAGTAACTTTGACCACCCAAATCCCCTTAAAATTTCGAACTTTTTGAAAATCTTTCTTAGTCTCCTAGAGGAGGCTACATACCAAATTTCGTTCTCCCGGTCAGTAGTTTTGGAGAAATCGTGATCAGTGAGTCAGTGGATTTGGCTTTTATATATGTAGATTTGTTGATGGAAAAGTAAATATAATGTATCTCAGGAAATATCCCCGCTTTCCAGCTGTCTTTATTCGTCGATTCCAAGAGAGTGCATTCTCCTCATAACTTTAAAATCGACACATCGACTAATTCTATTCCCAGCGTCTACAAACACGTGTGACATGTAAATCTTGACTTTAGATCCACTTCTGCATTCCCCCATACACTTGGCTAATACTCTGTAGGCACACTACGGGATGCATAATGCGGTGTTAGGGGATGTGGTTACTTTAGCGATAAGCTGCGCGGGTACGAGGTAAAAAAATACTGGGTGGAACAATACAGATAAAAACATTACAACAACACAATAGTAATTTATATGTTATTCGTTAATCTTTGGGAAGCTTCACTTACGAATCCTAATTATCAAAATTACAAATATATCACAGTAATAAACTTACATTACTTGGTGCATATCTTATCTAGATTCTATATGGTAAAATAATTAAAGACACAATTTGCAGTAAAAGAAATCTAGATTCTTTAATCAACAAGTAAAAGAATGATTTTCAACATTAATTAAGATCGTTTCGATATAAAATAAAAACTATAAGTTTATTTATAGTCCAACAAATATTGTTCGTTACTGTTGATTGACTAAACAAAACAAGCAAACTTTATCTCGATGGGGTTGGTGCCGTCTTTTCCCAAGTTTAATTTGATATCCTAATGGAAGAAATATTATAATACATAGTTTTATTAATAGAAACAAAAGGTAAAGAAAATAGTAAATCGTTATTAGTAAGTAGCAAATTTGTATGATATAGTTATGGGTGAATGAAATTATGTAATAGGGAATGCTTAGTTCATAGTTCTTATCACAATGATAAGTTGTTTCAACGTGAAATAATGTTCGTTGGGTTCTAGTTTATATTAATACGTAGTTTGTTTGGTTTCACCACTAGGCCTAATATGTAAAAAAAATAACGTAACCTATATGTAATTAGAATGGCCTCACCAAAATTTTATTGATTCTTCTTTATCGTTTTAACTTGGAATTGGGTTATATTTAATCAGATCTGTATCTTCGGTTCTTCTTCCAATCTTGTTGGTTGTCTTGAATGGTTAAATTGGGTCCGGGAATATCTAATTTATTAAATTGTGTAGCACAAACCAATTCAGCAACTGTTTACTTTGGTAGCTTTTACAAGAATACAAATTATTTAACTGTTGTTACATTCCGGAACTTTAGCGCACTTGCCTACTATATCTACACTTTAGGGTAGTGGTGTTTGTGAGTGTTATGAAGTAATTAGTTCAAATTTTGTTTCTTAATTTGTATTAAATTATTTATTTAAAAGTGACATCGTTAAAAGAATGGTAATAGTTATTTTATAATAGGAAATAATAGATACATTAAATAAAAATACTTAAATAACTCCATATTACTGGTACCTCTTTTATAATCTAGTTTGTTTTTATGTTCAAAACCTAAAGAAACTTAATCATCTGGTGTAAATTCACGAACCAATCACAGGTAAGTTCTTCCGTCGTGGGCTTGGCTACCGAAAGAAGATGTCTTCGGCAGTACGTTGTAAATAATTTTTTAAGTTGGTTTTCCAATTGTCCCGTTCTAACGGTGTATATTTGTTAATTTCGTCAAAGACTTTTTGTGTGTAAAAGGGTTCATTCTGTTTATAGACTATGTCGGTTTTTCTTCAGAGTTTATGGTTTTCATGTAAATTGAATTTTAATGACGGTTTGCGCTTTAAACTTATTATTCGTTAGACGAAAGTCTTGACTTTCAAATAGAGATAATTAATGAATAATGTAATATTAGATTAAGGTATTAATTTTCTTAGATTGATATGATAATTTTGCGTGATTTTGATATGGGAATTGCATGTCGAAAATATCGGGAAGTAATTTTAATTGGTTTATTTCAGTTTCGAAAACCGGGTTAGTTAACAATTTGCATCTTTTTCTGGAAGTTCGCATATTCTCCACTAGGTGTCGTTAGGCTACACTAATCTAATGAATGGCATCTTTCTTCTTGTTGTTTTTTTTTTATAGAACTTTCAATATTCATACATTTAAATTTTAATATATATATTTTGAATTGTTATAACATGTGTACTGAATTACCAAACTCTTGAATTCAAACACATTTAACTGAAAGCCCAAAAACGATTAATACACTTACCACTGAGGAAGTACAAGATCTGTATCCATTTTCTTTTATAAGTGCCCATTACAAGGTTTTATTCCCTATTCAACACTAACTTTGCGATAACGACCCCGTCTGTCACTGAAGTTTTAATGATATCGAAAATGAAAACTTGAAAGTTTTGTAACCGAACTTGTTTCAAAGGGTTTTTTGCTAAATAAAAGCGCTGCAACACACACAAATATAAATATTGTAACACTATACCTCACTTGCATTGTTTTAGAAGACAAGAAAAAAATATTCAAAACATATAAATTGAATTAAGCTTAATTACTTGCTTTATTTCCGTCGCGTGACTTTCTTCTCTCTTTTATGACGCGTTTCGGAGATTTTCCCCTTCATCAGACACTTATCCCCCTTGAGAGGTAGTCAAACGTTACACAAAAACAAAACACTCAAACAAAAACATTGAGTATATATTAAAAACTTTTTACGCATGGGATGCATCCCGTATGGTGGTCAAAGGACAACTGCCTTTACGAGGTTAAGTAGCCATGCGGTGACGTTTGTTAGTAATCCCGTTAACTTGTATGCTGATAGCCGTGTCGTACAAAGTGTTCGAAGAGAATTGCAGATGGTCGTTCAAGACTTGGTTTTCATTGTTTTTAAAAGATTTGTATATCTCATACTCTTCCATAGTATCCATAATTTTGCCTTTTTTGCATGCATTCAGTGGTATCAAATTACATTCATCGCAAATTATTTTGTAAATACCACTTTCATATTTTAAATCTTTTTCTGGTTTTTGACTGAAAAGTTTTTGGATGTTATTATTTGTTCGAAAAGCTGTAATAATGTTTAAATTTCTGAAATTTTTGAAACTGTATTCGGTAGTATGTTTCCGTACTCACAGGCTATGTAAGTGGTTTTTCACCAGGTTTTAAAAATTTACTGTTTTTATTCTGTTTTTTATTTAACTAGGGGCTCTGCCCCTGGACGCTTCGCGTCCCAACCCCGCCTCGGCCTTTGGCCTCAGATGGCTGTTTCGCTTCGCTCGCAGTTGGAAAATTCGCTAAAGAATCTCGTTAATCTTTGGCTCGTTTGTACATTGGTTTGTAAAATTATGAAACCAGGCTTAAATATATTAACAGTAATTATAAGATTAATTATAACCTCAAATACATGCTTTAGAAACGTGAGAGGCTTTCATTACGATTTTAGTTCTAGTTCTACTATCTTCTGTCAACTAAAGTTTTGAAACCAGGCCTAAATATACAGTAGTAAACATAACCTCAATACTGTGTTTCAGAAATGGGCCAGGCCTACATTACAAAATTGACTATTAGAATTTATCCATTTTTGCCAAGTTTACTTTTTTTTAACAAAATAAATTGTTAAATCAGGCCCAATTTATTCTAATTCTAACGTGCTAAAATAGTATAAATTAGCTTGTTTTTTTTTTAACAGTAATTAAAAACTATCCAATGAACAGCTGATTTTTGATTATACTCAATCTCATGGCTTGTTTATAAACAGCTGTTTTGATTGCTTTATTTACTATTTCGTTGTTATTTTGTAACCAACATGGCAACCCATAAGACCCTATGTTAAAAATTTTCAACTTTTAAATTAGTTTTTCTCAAAAAATTGCGTTTATAAACGAAATACAACTATATGGGTGTACTTAAAAATCAAAACTACACCTAAATACAAAATTTCTTTGAATTCATTAGAGCCGTTTTCGAGATCCGAGTCTGAATTGCTCATTTAAAGTAATACTAGCTGGAAGCCGATCTACGATCTGGTTATGATCCCATTAGCTAAACTCTAGCTTTGTTTTACATCCCCGATAAAGCAAATTATAAAATAATCTTTAAAGATTATTTTATTAAAATATTTTAATAAATATGTTTAATAAAATTGATATGTTTTTATCGATTGAATATTTAAAAAAAAAACATTTTTTTTTTTTTTAAGTATATATCAGGTAGCCTATATAAGTGATAAACATACTCAATGTACAGTATTAAACATCATGGAAACTGCAAAGTATGTTAGGTTTGTGTTTAAATATTGTAAATGTATTTAAACATTGTTGTTTGTTTATAGTTTCCGTACCCTAATGAGTGTAAATACCATATAGGATTTTTTTAGGTTAGGCCTATAACATTTCACAACTTAATTAATAAAGGGTAAGTTTTAGAAGCTGTTGTTGTTTAACGTCTGTGTTATATTTTTTTATTAGTTGATATGGTAACTATTGATACACATTAGGCCTATTACACAACTTTAAAGGAAACATCTGATTATGGTACTGGCATTGAAAACATTTATGCATCAGCTGTGCTGTGTATTTTAAATTTACAAATTATGCATCAGCTGTGCTGTGTATTTTAAACGGACAAATTTTACTTTTTAATTTGAGAAAAAGATGTAGAAAACGAGTTTTCCGGTAATTTTCAATAAGTCCAACTGACTTTTTGGGTAACAAATAACTTATGTACCAAATTACAAGGGAATCCTTAGAGCCGTTTTCGAAATTAAATTCTGCAAAAACATACATTATTGCTCATTTAAGAATATAAGATGATAAGGTGTTTACTATAGATGACTTATACCCGTTGGCCGTGGCAATATATTTGATAGTATTCAGCTCCTCCAAGTAATCTTCCTGTCCGAGAGGTATTGTAATGAGCCTATGTTACATACTATACTAATATTAATTGAAATTGTTTATTCTAGAAAGTGCCAGTTTACTCAGCCGTTCCATACTTGTACACAAACCGAAAGATTTGCCAAAATGAAATTAATAACAACGTATCAATTATCTACATACAGGGTTATTCACAAAGATATGCAGAAACTTCGGGAGCTCATTCTTATTCTAATGTAAAAGTAAAGGAAAAAAATGATATAAGTATTGGTCCGAAATTTTTGTTTTCCAGATGTCCACCGTTTTTTTTTTTTTTTACAAAATAATTCATATCCTGAGAAATTTTTGACGGATTGAGTTCAAACTTGGCGCGAAGTTTAAACTAACAAAGATTCAAAGATATATCTAAAAAAAAAAGTGATTATATCAAATTATGCGTATAATAATGACGGTTGTTTGATGAAAATTTCAAACCTAAATTACTAAAAACAGTACATTTAACAAAAACATGTCAAGGTACCTTTTTTGTAGCCCTTTTAATTCCTTACTGGATAGTGTAACTGTCAAAACAATTGGATGAAGGATAATAGCTAAGATAATGACAGCATATTATCATAGATCATGAATAATAAAATAGATCATGCATCCATACGGGGGATGTGGGCCGAAAAAAAGGTTGTCGCGAAAATAGTGCATGATCGCGCCACGAGGTAGCGCTAGGGAGAAATCATTTTTAGAATTGGTGTTTCACACAGCTTCCATTGTTTCCCCAATAGATAGCGCCTCTATCATCGAATTTCCAGAGGAACAAAATATTGCATTGGATCGGAGTTCTATTAGGTTATCCAAATACAATGATATTATGTACATACAATATTGTCGTATTTACTGTATTGTTATATGATGCCGGGTCGAATAAACCAATGATTACACATAACTCAACTATTATGTTAACTTATCTATTACCATAACTCGACCACACTGTAAGCTGCAAAAATAATTAAGATTGTTTTCAATGTCGCGTATGCGAGGTATTCAGTCTATTGCCTCAATAAAAATGCAGTAAAACCGTACAAGTGAGATAACATCGGCCAATATCTGGTGTGATAAAGGTAGCTCAGTTGGTAGAGTGTTACCACGGAGTGGTAAAGGTCCCGGGTTCGAATCCCGGCCTTGGTCCATGTTTTTTCACTTCTAATTTAATTTAATTAACCCTTGCTGAGGAAGCGTGTAAGCAGGTAAATAATTATTACAAATTAAAAATAATAATATGATTTTAATGCTTATATGTTCCCCGCATTGACGGAAAATAAACAAACGGCTTAAAATGTATGTTTTCATAAAAAAAACTATTTAAAAAACTGTTATATTATACTTCAGATGGTTTCTAATGAAAGGCGCCATCTATTAACAATCTATTTAACTAACATGACAGCTGTTAGTTAGATAGTTTATATGGTTCCTAATTAAAGTCATCATCTGCGATAACACCCTTAATTCTTCATCAAAATGTATTATTCAAGCATCATCTATATATTTAAAAAAATTCCTGATTTTAGTTCACTCACTTCCTGAAGTTAATACTTAACCGATTTTGATGATTCTTTTTTTATTTAAAAGATAATTTCCAGTTCTAAGTCACTGTGAAGCTAAATATTTGATTTACACTTTTATTTTAGTTTTATTCCGAGTTTTAAAAATGCATCAGTAGCCTATGCTACAACTAACTAGTCTAAATAGGAAATACTGTAATTTGATTTTAAACAGCTGATAAACTAATTGAGTTTCAAATAAATAAGTTGTTTACTTTAAACTTACTCAAATGTCAACAGATGATTTGATTTAGGTTATGTTATTGTTGGTGTGTTTTAGTTCTGATTTGTAATGTTTATTGTTGATTCAGTAATCAGCTGTAGTCTCTAATATTTTCATTGACAGTTTATTTCAAATTTTAAATCAATTTTTAGGTTAGGTTTTTATTAAAGTATAGGTAGACCTGAGCCTTGCTGACTATACAACGGGTTCCAACGGCACACAACGGGTTCCAACAGGGAGTTGGGGGGTGGGGGGTTGGCGTGCGGAGCACGCAGGGGTCTCCCCTAGTTTTAAATTAAATTACAAGTGAAAAACATAGACCAAGACCGGGACCTTCACGTTTCCGTCGTGACGCTCTGCCATCTGAGCTACCCTGACATCTACCGATCTTGGTCTATGTTTTTTCACTTGTAATTTAATTAAATATCCCTTGCTGAGGAAGTGTATAAGCGGGGGGAAAAAAAAAATAATCATTTTAAAGCTTATGTTCTACGCTATTGACGAAAAATAGACAAACAGCTTAAAATTCATGTTTCCTTTCAAAAATGTATTTCAAAAAATTAGTTGTTATATTTCATATGTGGTTCCTACTGAAAGGCGCCATCTATTAACAATCTGTTTAACTAACATAACATTTATTGCACATTCTATATGCAAGTGTAATCTATGACCACATCTATCAAATTAAACCAACGTTAATTAAAAAAACGTAAATGTACTTAACTAAATCAGGTAATTAGGCCTACTCCTAATTTGTGAAATATTCGCACGGATCAGCTAGTAGATTTTAAAATTATAATTATAACCTTAAAATTAGTTAACAATGAATCAGCTGATTTAAACAAAACTAGTTGACCGAGCGTAAGCGAGGTCTCCGTTTTAACTCGACCGTTCGGCATTTCATCTGTGTGTCTGTGTGTCTGTATGTCTGTGTGTCTGTCTCACGATTACGGCCAAACGCCTTGACCGATTTTGATGATTTTTTGCATGAATGTTCCTTATTCCTAGGCCGAGCCATGCATATATAAGGTTTTTTCCATTTTTCATTTTTAACCCCTTAAATAAAATAAAAATGGCGGCCGGACCGTTTCTCTCAGTGTAAGCTTTTTCAAAAGCCAGTTTGTGGCTTAACCGTAAGTCGAATTTAAAAACTAATGCTATTTTGCTAATAGCAAATTTGATTTTCAACAAAATTGTATTCTTGATTTATTTCCGTATCTCTAACGGTAAGCTCACAAAATGACCGTAAACTTCAAATTTGTTAAAAATCGTCCAAGTTTTTGTATTTTAACCATGTTTTTATACGTTTATTCTAAACCAATTCAAAAGTGTTCCATAGCTTCTTTGTAGATAAAGGTTCAAAGAATGGATATATGCCAGTAAAAAAATTATTGAAGTAAAATTAAGAAAGTTATTAGAAACAATCACGTTCAGTAACGAAAGGAAAATGTTTAACTTTAGGCCTACATAAAAAGTAGTAAAAATTATTGTAATTTTTTTCATAAATGTAAAACAGCTTCGTAATTTAATTGTAAAATAGAATTGTAAAAAAATATTATCAATTTCAAATTTCTTATTTTGAAAACACCAGTTTTTATGTTCCTACTACAAGAAATAAGAATGCTAACAAAACTAGGCCTGTTTTGAATAGTTTTTTTTTTTTATTTAGGAATATATCCTTTGCCTAAAATTAATCAAAGAATTAAACTGAATACTTGTAAATTATCATTGTAAATTTCATAGAAGTATTTGACTTAGCTTTATTTGAATTACAAAATGAGATGAAATCTCTCGGCGATAACAAAAAATGACCGTTGGACACCGTGGGAAGTGTAGGTACATGGGTTGAGAATAAAATTGAGGTCACTATCACGACGTTTTAACATCATTTGTTTTCATTATTTCTAATATTGGAATATGGTATATGATATGGAAGTTGTGGAACTGTAAATACATTGTTAAGTTTTAGTTATTTAAGTATGTAATTAATTAATTCTATGTTGTCCCTCTATAACGTGATATTTTTAGCTATCTTACGCATTATTAACCTAAATAAAACACAATGCCTCTAAAAGAATATCTTTAGCAGTTAAAGCTCAAGAAAAGGAAAAAACGAGAACTAGAAATCCCGGAATCGCGGGAATTGCAAAATAATGTTTCACTGGCTAAACCTTGTGCTTACTTCCTTACTGACACACTATTTTTAACCTAAGCTCAAAACCACATTTGTTATTTGAACGAGCGAGGTCTACTGTTCACAGAACTACTAGTTCATACATTTAAATTATTTACCAGTGTATACACACAATTTGTGTAAGATCCTTTAATTGTGAAATAGTGGAGTTTCAGTGTCTAAACTAATTCGTTTGCTTACTATATGTAGGCTACAGGAAGTCTAATACAATCTCTATATGAAATTAAAAAACATTATTCCAGCAAAGTGTTCAAAGCATGCATATAATTATGTGTACACACAGTTTCCTTAATGATGGCGTACAAAGACTCGTCCGTGTAGTTAGTGTGTGCCTTTATGAATAAATATGTGACCCGACTTGTATTCTACAAAAGCGTTTAATCTCCTCTACAATTACTTTATTTTGTTCACGTCATAAAGAATACACTAAAGCACATTTTGTACAACGTTCCGCATGAAATGAGTCTTAGCAAATCTGTATTCCCACCATATTTAGCGTCTTAGAAACACCAACCAATCATGTATCGTAAAAACGGTGATATTATTAGCGAATTTCCATAGGAAAGAGCTATTGCAGTGGCCCTTATGGTGAGAACCAAGGTCGGGAGTAGCAAATGAGCACCGATCATGGTCCCCAGAACACGTTTTGGGGTTTCATTAAAATTCATATAGATATATATACTCTAGTGGCCGCATTTTAAGTCCGATTTTGTCCAAATTTGGTACACATGTTGTTTGTATATGTCGCTCGGACGAGTTCGTTAGCAAAAAAAAATCCAACAACCGGAAGTACGTTTTTTGACCGGAAGTAACTATTTTTTGAGATTTTTACTACGAGAATGAAATTTTTTAGAGTTTTTTCTAAAAATATGAATGTATAATGTTATTCTGCACATTTCGTTTTTTTACGCGACCTTATAGCTCGCTTGGTTCCCCCAAAATCGTTCAAAACGTAAAATACCATAAAAGCACCCGGTTCGAAGCCAAGTGGTGCAAACTCGCGAGGCCACTAGGAGGAAACAAATTCTACTAATATATTGCGTACACATACAGCTGTTCAACGCCTTCGTGAGTAGACCTATTGCCCAAATTTTTGGTTGAAATCCTAAAACATAGGCATATAATATTAATTTTGAAAATTTGCTCAACTCACGTCAGCGGTCCAGCTGCGTGGTCAAATTATTTAAAATATTTTATCACAATCCCCTGTAGTACCACACTCTTCTAAAAATTCTATTTCTCGCCGAAAGCGAGATGAATTAGTTTATCGAAAATGTTTAAGTTTATACCGGGCGTCCCGGAAGTCCGTTTACGGAAAAATATTCTGCAAACCAGCCATGTTATTCTTCAGAACTTAATAAAATTATATGAATGCAAAAAATGTATTGAAATTTGTGTTTGAAAATATTATCCGCCATCCTGAATGTACCTTTTTTCAAATACGAGGAGGGTCTTGTGATACATCATTTTAACGTAAAATTTCACGAGAAAAATAATGGTGGCAACCGTTTTTAAATATCACTTTTAGTTATCAAGTTGCAGCCCGTCAAACTTGGGAAAACAGTAAAGACGGCACAAGAAACACTTATCTAAGATCTTAACAACAAGTAATGAAAATCAAGTTGTAAGTAATAATTAAACACAAGAAACTACATTCAATTGACTTTACAACTACTAATACAGAACAAAATTAAAATAATTATTTAATGTTAAATTAAATGCTCGAAATGTTTTCCCTGGACATTTTGACAATATGCGAGACAACAATGTCACAATTTATCGTAATACAAGCAAAAATTTAATAGCAAAGGCAAAGGCAAACTGAACTCAAATTAACAGAAATTAATCAGAAAAACGAAAATTTAGGAACAGTTAAGGAAGATGAAACTGTCGACCCAGATGGGCCACTTTCACTGTTTTCCCAAATTTGACGGGCTGCAACTTGGAAACGAAAAGTTATATTTAAAAACGGGTTTCACCATTATTTTTCTCGTGAAATTTTACATTAAAATGATGTATCACAAGACCCCTTTCGTATTTGGAAAAAGTTACATTCAAGATGGCGGATTCCAAGATGGCGGAAAACATTTGGCGAATTGAAACAGTCCAAAATCCTAGGCCTCAAGTTTGAGGTGCAAACTCAAAAAAAAAGCGAAGCAACGCGTGGGACGAGGTTGGAAGTTGAGGAGCAAACAAATTATACAAATATATTTCGTACACGTAGGCAGCTATTCAGCTACTTCGCGAGTACACCAACTTCCCAAATAGTTGGTTGAAATCCAAAAACATACAAAACTTAATTTTGGATATTCGCTAAACTCACATCAGCGGTTCAGCTGCGTGGTCCAATTATTTTCTTCTATTTTTTACTTTCCCTTTTGCTGGCTGTTTTTATATATTATATTCTATACTAATACTATAAAGAAGTAATATTTGTTTGCTTGTATGTAGGGGATAACCTCTGGAACTACTGAACCGATTGGAAAAATAGTTTTACTAATAAAAAACTACATCATAACGTTTGTTTGTCGCCATTCCGATTATTGATATAATAAATATATATTTTGACGTACCGTCTACAGTATTCAATTTTCTGTCGTATACGACGGCCGTTTCAGGAATTTTAAAGTATAGGTCTATTTACCTGCTGAAAAATACTTGAAAATGGCTGAATAGCTGAAACGGTCATCGTATACGACAGCAAATTGAATATTGTAGACGGTAAGTCAAAATATATATTTAATAAACGGTACCAGATAAATGCCACATACTTTCTCCCAGTTGAAACTTTATACCTTCCCAAGAGTAGCATAGGAGGTGGTTATTTAGACTTGCAAAAGTAGGACATACCATGGAAAATATTAGATACATGTAATGTGCATCCATATTATATTATTATATTATTATTATTACAACTATTCGATCGATTTCGAACAAATTTGCACCAAACATGTCAACTAGGTCTGTATAGATGCACGAAAAAAGGTTTTGAAAAATGTTGAAAAACAACCCCTTTTTTGGCCAAAAATCCCCAAAATCAGTTATTATTATTATTACCTAAACGAGAATTTTTAGAAAAATGCGGTTTTTTGCATATAGTAGGGAACATTAAGGGCTACAAATAAGCCAAATTTGATCAAAATCGTTAGAGTCATTTTTGAGAAATTTTGATTTTCTCGTTTTTGCCATTTTGGGGGGTAAACCCCCTTAAAAATAAAAAATAAAAAAAATTAAAAAAACACCTAAAGATATTCCAGAACTACACCTACATACCAAATTTCATCAAAATCGGACCGTTGATATGGTCTCCAGCTCTGTACACATCCTAACAGACACACAGACACGCGGACAGACATCACAAAAAAAAACACTTTTTTGGGTTCAGGAAGCACCAAAACAAATAATTCTACTAAAAATATTTTTGGGTACAAAGAGCACCAACACAGATAATTCCACTAAACAATTTTTGGGGGTTCAGGGAGCACCAAAACAGATAATTCCACTAAAAATTCAAATTCGAAAATTTGAACGAAAACTACACTATTCCTGAGTAACATAGGTAAAAAATTTATTTTCACTTAAGGGGGCGCTTCCCTGCCCGCCATATTGAATCTGATTCCCATAAGAGCAATGCTACAGAATAAGTCATTTTTTTCCGTTAATTCGTAGAATAAATTTAAAAATTTGGTTTCATTTTGAAGTACTGTCATATGCGGATGTTGATTGCCGAATACATTTTCAAAAACCGTTTTATTGTTTTCATAAACGTATGATATAAATAGTAAAAAATAGTAAACTTTATTAATTTTTTTCTCAGTTGCAAAAAGAGATATTGCAAAAATCCTTAGCAATCAACACCCACAATCTATTTTACTTTAAGAAAAAAAATACAGCTTGAATTTTTTAACAAAAACAGCACAAAAATATGCCTAATAGTGAAGGTATGTTTAGGTTATTTAACATTGAAATTGGTATCCAATATCGTAGTTTTGAATGTGGAGAGCCGAGCCTTAAGGGATGAAACTACCACTATATCAATAAATATTAATTGTTATACTTGCCTTAAAGCTAGAGAGCGGAAATTTTGCACATTTATTTCTTAAAAGATATACATAGAAAAAGTAAACTAGATTTTAATTTTGTCGTGTGCTGTTAAGGGGTTGAAATGTGATAACATCTCCTAAAACAATAAAAATTAATTGTTATATTTCCTTAAAGCTAGTGAGCTGAAAATGTGTACATTTATTTCTTACAACATACCAAAAACGTATAATAGATTGACATTCTGTCGCGTGCTGCAAAGGGGTGAAAATGTAGTAACAACGCCTATAAAAAATGTTGATTGTTATACTTTCCTTAAAGCTAGAGAATAAAACCTTAATAAATTAAGGAATTTAAAAATAAAAAACCCCTATGTTACATCCTAATTAAAAATAAATAAGACATATTAGAATTTAATAGTAAGGCATATTTATATAAAATAGAATGTTTGCATTTGCTTCAACGAGAGTCACAACGGGGGTTGGCGAGCGAAGCGATCATGGGGCGGAGCTCTCTATTTAATTATACACGAGTTGCTTATATTATAAAATGCTAGTTGCTGATAATAGATTATATTGTATCTTGTTTTAAAACATACTTTTACAGTCTGATGTAGGCCTATGTTTCTTTTCTTCTTCCTCCTTTGCAGGTTTTTCTTTTTTACATAGTATATTGTTGCATTTATATTTTCGCTTTATCCTCGCTTCCCCTCCCCTTTGTACTTAGTTTCTTAACATTCATCTGGGATTTAACTTTGTAAACGTAACGGTTTTGTCGTTCATTGTAAGTCTGTATTTGATTTGACTGCTTCTGTAAATATGACAGAGTAAAGCTTAAACCAGCACACATACTCTGCAACAGTAAGGTGCACCGATCCGTATACTGAAATTATGAAGCACTGCTGCCATCTACTGGGACTTGATTCCAACACTAACTCTGCTACTTTGATTTAAAAGAAACATACAGTTGGCGGCAGTCTCTTTTTCCTCCTCTATGTTGATTACTGTACAAACATGGATTTATGTATTTATACATATCCTATATAAATAATAATAATAAATAACGTGTATTACTAGGTACTGTGTATGTTTATAAATACACACAGATATTGTATATTATAATAACAGTTCAAAACCTCATACAAAATACGGTAATTAGAGAATATATACAGTATGTAAATATTCCTAATGGAGACGGATGGAAACATTAGGGGTCATGAGGAGACGGATGAGGGGGAGGAAGGAAGAGACGGTGGAAAACATTAAGAGACAGGGGGACAAAGATGATGGGAGGGAGGAAACACTAATAGACAGGAGGAGACGGGTGACGGGAGGGAGGAGGAGACGCGTGGAAATATTAAGAGACAGGAGGAGACGGATTATGGGAGGGAGGAGGAAACGGGTGGAAACATTAAGAGACAGGAGGAGACTGATGACGGGAGGGAGGAGGAGACGGGTGGAAACATTAAGAGACAGGAGGGGACTGGTGACGGGAGGGAGGAGGAGACAGGTGGAAACATTAAGAGACAGGAGGAGACTGATGACGGAAGGGAGGAGGAGACAGGTGGAAAATTAAGAGACAGGAGGGGACTGGTGACGGGAGGGAGGAGAAGACGGGTGGAAACATTAAGAGACATGAGGTGACGGATGACGGGAGGTAGGAAGAGACGGATCGAAACATTAAGAGACAGGAGGAGACTGATGACGGGAGGGAGGAGGAGATGGGTGGAAACATTAAGAGACAGGAGGAGACTGATGACGGGAGGGAGTAGGAGACGTGTAGAAACATTAAGAGACCGGAAGTGTCGGATGACAGGAGGCTACGAAAGGGATAAGACAGGAGGAGAGAGGAGGAGACATAAAAAGTCCAAAACTATTCCGAAGGACAGGGACAAGTACCGTTAGCCACAACAACATAGCGTTTTCATAAGGTCCATGACATGGCTCATCTATGATAAGCCGATCTACCTAATGAAATGAGGGAGAATATAAGTCCAGTTTTAAAACTAACAAAATGTAAGGGATATTTTTTTAAAGTTTTAGTTTAGATTTAGAATCATCCGATTATAATAACTTGGTCACCAAAATGTACATTAGTGGAAATTTACATACAATACATTTTTACCAGTTTAGTTGTGTTGTGTTATTGTACCGAACTTGTGGTAGGAGACTCGGTGTTTAACATTACCTTAAAATCATCACAATACTCGTTGAACCAAATAACCGCAACCAACGGATAACATTCAGGAACCGTAGACAAAATAATTTTAAAACATTCTAAATCTTACATATATACTTCAAACTAGGGGCTCTGCCCCTGGACGCTTCGCGTCCTAACCCCGCCTCGGCCTTCAGCCTCAGATGGCTGCTTCGCGTCGCTCGGAGTTGGAAAATTCTCTAAAGAATCTCGTTAATCTTTGGCTCGTTTGTACATAGGTGACCGAGCATAAATCAGCTGTTTTAATTGGCAGCTGACTCAAACTCATTAAACATTATCTCCATAAGATTAACATGGGAAATTTGAAGGGTTGTGTGCCGGAGCTCCTTCTAGGGTGAATAGCGGCTGAACGGATGATTGGATCTTACATTTGATGGAAAATCGTTCGTTTGAAATTAAATTTTCTACAACTTTTGTATTGAACATTTTTTTCTATCTCTTACCGTTTTCTTGCTAAATGCGCTCAAAGTGAGAAAATGAAGAAATTAAAAAAATCTAAAAAATCGTTCCCGCCCAAAAGGTGCTTCCAAAATTAAAAAATGTTAAATTCTGGCAATTTTCCCAGAAGTTTCTCGTCGAGAGCTTTAATTCAAGTATAAGGCTGACGGGGTTCCGATTATGGGAAGTGCCTAATAATTAATGTCAGTGAATCAGTGTTACCGTCTAGCTTTATATAAGTAGATATTAAATCTGCTGTGTTTCCGTTGAACAAGGAAGTAAATCAGAATACGCGCTGCCAAAAGAGTCTAAAAAAACGTAATATCACAATAGCCTTAAGAACTTTTAACAGCTTAAAGAAATTCATATCCCATCGCAAAACCGTTGTGACAAATATAAAAACTCAGTATCACCAGTACGGATTGTCCTAATACAGGACACTTTCCCACCACTTTCGTACAAGTTCTCGTCACAAACAAAATACGTTTGCGTCGACATTACGATATAATAATAATAACAATAAAATATACCGCATATAGTATTAATAAAATATACCGGATATAATAATAATAAAATATAAAGGCGAAAAACACAATAATTCGACTTCCTACGGACGTATGACATTATATAAACTAACTCAACTAAAACGACAAACAAAACATTTTTTCCGTCGACATAGAGACATAATAGTAATAATAAAATAAAATAATATAGGCCCTACTGAGGCGAAATACACAATAATTTGACTTTCTACGAACGAGATAAGAACTGGAGAGAGCTCACGAGGGTAGACCGCATGGGGAACAAATAATAAAGTATTCCAATGCGAAGAATGTTTTTTTCGAAAATTACCAATTTTCTAGAGCGTATATCTCATTAACGGTTACAGATAGCAAAAATACTATAGGTAGAGAATTTTGTCAACTTTAATTTTTTATCTGTATACAGGGTGATTCAGTAAAGCATAGCGGGCTATGCAGATTCATATTCTACATGCAAAAATAAGTCGAAAATGTAGAATAACATTTTTTCGATTTCGGCTTAGTTTAGCCGTAATCCGCCATTTTGTTTTTTTACAAAAACTCATTGTAACTCTGGAAATAGATAAGATATCGACTTCAAATTTGGAATAAGCATTTTATATGTTACGATTAACAAGTGTACCAAACACAAAGAATTTATTTTTATAATTTTCAAAATGGCGGCCGTTACAAATTTTTAACGTGGAATATCTTTAAAACCGTTAACTTTACAAAAAATGTACAAGAAACAAAATATTTTCCTTTTTTAACGACAGACAAAATATTTTTTTTTTTTTTTGTAGTTTCAGTAGGTCAAAGGACAACCGAGTTATCGACAAAAAACATAATTTCTTGGTAATTGTTTACAAGCGAATTGCGGCTAAACTAAGCCGAAATCGAAAAAGTGTTATACTACATTTTCGACTTATTTTTGCATGTAGAATCTGATAGCCTAGAGCCTGATAGCCGCTAGAAAAACAACTACACAAATTGTTCAATTTCAAAAAATTGTGGTTTTAGGCTAATTTTGGTTGTAGACAATTACCAAGAAATTATGTTTTTTGTCGATAACTCGGTTATCCATTGACCTACTGAAACTAAAAAAAAAAGAATTTTGTCTGTCGTTAAAAAAGGAAAATATTTTGTTTCTTGTACATTTTTTGTAAAATTAACGGTTTTCAAAATATTCCCCGTTAAAAATTTGTAACGGCCGCCATTTTGAAAGTTATAAAAATAAATTCTTTGTGTTTGGTACACTTGTTAATCGTAACATATTATAAAATGCTTATTGCAAATTTGAAGTCGATATCTTATCTATTTCCATAGTTACAGTGAGTTTTTGTAAAAAAAACAAACTGGCGGATTACGGCTAAACTAAGCCGAAATCGAAAAAACTTTATTTTACATTTTCGACTTATTTTTGCATGTAGAATCTGAATCTGCATAGCCCGCTACGCTTTACTGAATCACCCTGTATATTTTTTTGTAGGACCAACCCCTACTGAGATATAGGCAAAAA
>JAGFPH010005049.1:0-16195 GCA_018207615.1 Philaenus spumarius | reverse complement strand
ATTCGAAATTTTAGGGGGGGTTTGGGGGATCAAATTTATTAAAAAGCAATTTCTTCAAAACTAATAAACGGATTGGAATGAAATTTGGTATGTAGCTTCCTCTAGGGCTATAGGTGCTTACTAAGAAAGGGTTTGAAAAATTTCGAAATTTTGGGGGGGGGGTTGTGGGATCAAATTTATTAAAAAACTATTTCTTCAAAACTACCAAACGGATAGGAATGAAATTTGGTAGGTAGCTTCCTCTAGGGCCATAGGTGCTTACTAAGAAAGGGTTTGAAAAAATTCGAAATTTTAGAGGGGGTTTGGGGGGATCAAAGTTATTAAATCACGATTTCTTCAAAACTACCGAACGGATTGGAATGGAATTTGGTATGTAGCTTCCTCTAGGGCTATGTGTTCACTAAAAAGGGGTGTTAAAAAATTGGAAATTTTAAGGGGGTTTGGGGGGTAAAAATTACTAAAACAAGATTTCTCCAAAATTACCGCACAGATTGGAATGAAATTCGGTATGTAGCTTCCTCTAGGACCATAGGCGCTCACTAAGAAAGGGTATGAAAAATTTCGAAATTTTAGGAGGGGTTTGGGGGGATCAAACTTACTAAAATCATAATTTCAGATCTTTTATTATTATGACAATAGTGCTTTTATTATTTAAGATCTATATATATAAAAGCCAAATCCACTGACTCACTCATCACGATTTCTCAAAAACTACTGAACGGATTGAAATTAAATTTGGTATGTAGCTTCCTCTAGGGCCATAGGTGCTTACTAAAAAAGGGTTTGAAAAAATTCGAAATTTAGGGGAGGGGGTTTGGGGGATCAAATTTATTAAAAAACAATTTCTTCAAAACTACCGAACGGATTGGAATGAAATTTGGTATGTAGCTTCCTCTAGGGCCATAGGCGCTCGCTAAGAAAGGGTATGCAAAATTTCGAATGAAATTTGGTATGTAGCTTCCTCTACGGCTATAAGTGTTCAATAAAAAAGAATTTTAAAAAATTTGAAATTTTAGGGGGCTTTGGGGGATAAAAATTACTAAATCACGATTTCTCCAAAATTACCGAACAGATTGGAATGAAATTCGGTATGTAGCTTAATCTAGGGCCATAGGCGCTCGCTAAGAAAGGGTATGAAAAATTTCGAAATTTTAGGAGGGGTTCGGGGGGATCAAAGTTACTAAAATCATAATTTCAGATCTTTTATTATTATGAAAATAGTGCTTTTATTATTTAAGATCTATATATATAAAAGCCAAATACCACTCAATGACTTAACACTTAAAAGAATACAATTACGTTAAAAATACTGAAAATACCAACCACCACGGCAACGTTACGGTTCAGCTAGTAAATTATATAGTTTGTTAAGTTTAAACTCATGAAAATTATATTTGAAGGTTACATAAACAACCTTCAACCTTCTTTAAAACAACTTTGGCTTATGGACGACTTTCTTCTGTGCTAATCAAATTTGAAATAGTTGTGATTTTAATTTCGATACTAGCAGATACTAGGCTTCGCGCGCAAATGTGATTAAATAAATGAAAAGTCTATCGGGTAAATATTGTACTTTGCTATTACGCGCAATTCAAAATAAACTGTATACAGTAACTTGTATAAACGAAACATAATTGAAGCCTCGTAAAGCTAGCGGCTAGTCCTATCAGCCAAACAAGCATAGAACTCATAGAAGTAAGGCCATTATGGTTCCCATTATTAAAAAAACTTTTATGAGTCTTTTCTTTGGCATGAGAAAGTACCAATTGTAAATAGACTACCTGTTTGATTGCTGTCGTAGTTTATTTTCAAATTAAACTTACGTAGATAACTTTTAATAAGACGTCGAGGCTACATTGCGGAATAGTTAGGTCAGAATGGGAATATTCACAGTTCCACAGCCTTCTAGACAAAGAATTTCTCATCATAGAGGAACGCGGCCTCCTAGATATAGTCGTTATATGCATGTTTTGATTGCGTAATTAAATGTTGAACTTTATTGTTGAAATGTTTGGTATTCTGCAAGAATGTCTTACATTGTTCGGAGATCTTGGCTACGTGTTGTATTATTATACTACTACTGGTGGAGACACTTGCGTGCTTTGCACGCCAACTCCCTTCTTCGCTCCGCTCGTACGATTGTGAGCAAATATCGTGATGTAAAATGTTTTAACTATATTATACTAGTTGACTTACAAAACTCACTGCCTTGCTACCTATACATACACATCCATTCATATACAAATGAATGTTTCTTCGTGTGCCCTATATTGGTTCAAAGACTACTGGACCGATTTCACTGAACATTTCTCAGTTTGCCCTGTTAGGGCCGAGATTGTAAAGCCGTACAATTTACGTCTATCACTTTCATTTAAGAGGTTAACTTTTGGTAACTACCTTAAAACAATACACCTTTAATTCCCATGAGAATACAGAGCCTTAGCACTTTGGTTTCGTTTAAGGCAGGGGTTCCCAAACTTTTTTGATCATGACCCTAATTTAAAATTGAAAAAGCCTGCACAACCCTAAACAAAATTTCGTCCACAATGGTACATAATAGCCTATAAAAAGTTTGTTCAGTAAAAAAATGCAGCAATTCAAATTTAAGTCGTTTATTCAAGACTTTAAGAGTAACAACGTACAGTAAAAATAATACAGAAAACGAAAAATTAAAAAATTAGTTGCCTACGTGACAAGTTGTAAAAAATAAATCAGAGTGAGAACAGTGCACTAAAAGAAATTAAACAACTAAACAAATCGTAAAAACCAATTTAGATCAATGCTTTCGGTTTGCTACCATGGTGTTGTGCCATCTTATCGATCAATTCAGCGATTCTCGGGCGAAATTTTTTGTTAAAAGTTATCGCACATCAAGCTGCGGATCCAATCGGTTGCGAGCTTTGGCTTTGAACACAACTAAAATTGAGAAGCCTTGCTCACATAGATAGTTTGTCGGTAACGGCAGAAGAGCCTTTCCTGTTTCTTTCACTAAAATGCGATGGTCTGTTAACTGCGACTGAAACTGTGAAAGTGACAACTATTCAAATTGTTATTAGCGAATTTCCATAGGAAAAATGAGCTGTTGCAGTGGCCCTTATGGTAAGACCCAAGGTCGGGAGTAGCAAATGAGCACCGGTCATGGTCCCCAGAACATGTTTTGGGGTATCATTAAACATCATATATATATGTATATATGTGTTCGCACTCTAGCAGCCGCATTTTAAGTCCGATTTGGTTCAAATTTGGTACACATGTTGGTTGTCTACGTCACTTGGACGAGTTCGTTAGCCAAAAAAAATCCAACAATCAGAAACACGTTTTTTGACCAGAAGTAACTATATTTTTAGATGTTTCCTACGAGAATGAATTTCTTTTTGAGTTTTTCTACAAATATAAATGTGGGATGTTATTCTGCACATTTTGTTTTTTTACGCGACCTTATAGCTCGCTTGGTTCCCTCAAAATCGATCAAAACGTAAAATACCATAGAAGTACCCGGTTCAAAGCCATGTGGTGGATCTTACCGTGGGGTTGAAGATACATTGTGTATTGAAGATACTCCCAATACGGGGGTTGGCGTGCGAAGCACTCAATGCATTTTGTATTGAAGATACTCCCAATATGAGGAATGGCGTGCGAAGCATCGCATGCTTTGTGTGTTGAAGGTACTCCCAATATGTGGAATGGCGTGCGAACCATTTTGCAGCTATTCAGCACCGTCGTGAATAGACCTATTTCCCAAATTGTTGGTTGAAACCCTAAAACATAGGCCTATAAACTTAATTTTGGAAATTTGCTCAACTCACGTCAGCGGTTCAACTGCTTGGTCGATTTATTTCTTTTGAATTTGCTTTGCTTGTAAATCGCACAACTCTTCTTGAAATCCCGGAATTTCTTCACCAATTTTGTTGACATCTGCAGTAAATGGATTTTTAACCCAACTCTGTTTATTGAGATCAACTTTTGTAGGCATATATCGATCCATTTCTTGACGAAGATTGGTTAAATACGCTGCAATGACCCCCTGGATATTCTGAACTATCCAGTTAAAGGCTTAAGGGTCTTCTATACCTTGCGTATAACAGCGTAAACACGCACTTCGTATTATTCGGACGCCGTTTTTCAACTTAAAAAGTTGTGAATCCTCTTAAATTGTTCAGAAAGGCTATGTGCTTTTGTCTTATACCTCATAATTCAAAAAAACCGACGGCAAATACTTTTAATCAACGGTTTAATTAAGTAAAAATTGATAATTTTTAATGAATTTTTTTGGTAGTTTTAAACAATAATTTCCGTATTTTAAGGTAACACGTAAAAAATTTGAAGTCTTTTTTATAACTTAAAGTCATTTCCCAGAAAATTAATGTATAAATAGAATCCGAAACACGGTAATACGAATGCATGTTTCAACGATTTTGCTACGTGAGTTTTAATCCTTCTGTTGCTCTACTACCAAAGCTACAAAAGTCGCCTCTAGACAGAGCCGCTGTCACTTACGCACGCACAGCTTAGTCATCGTCTTCCGCCTCGACACTTCCTCAAATAAATGCATCGCAGTTCCCAAACCATAAACCAATGTGTTCGATATAAATTTATGTTACGTTGATCCTGTTGGTGTCTTAGTCCAGTCAATGAGTTCTCAAAAGAGGGGTGTAGAGTGCATGGAAATGCGATAATTTTTGACTTTAGGACTTTGTTAGGAGTAGTTACGAGGTAAACATAATAAAAGTCACCACCCCTGGGAGGTGAGCATAAGGCGGGAGGGGGGTGGAAAGGTTCCATTTTAGGTTTTTCGCTTATCTCTCGGAAACGGTGCACTGCAGAAAAAAATGTTTCAAATAAAAATGAAAGTTAATTACATTTCCTATAAAATAGTTTCTGTACGTATTTGTCGAATTCTCAACGGCTTTCGAGATATAAGTTATTGAAAATCGAAAATTTTCGAAAAAATCGTGTTTACCTCACTCTTTTTGTTAAACATTTGCTTATAATGCCTCCCACGACAGTTTCTCAGAAAAAAATTCAAAAACAAAGTTGTAGAACATTAAATTTTCTTGAATTTTATATACACTTTTGCCATTTTAACTTATGGCTCTTACGTACTCTAAGTAAGATAACATTTATTTATTATTTTAGAAAGTCAAAAGCAATCAAGAGTGTTTACTATTCTTCGAATTGCGTTGAATAGCCTATAAATAATTGTAATTTGTATATTTTATTGCCATGTATAAAGGTATTACTTATGACATTGAGTGTATACCTAAATTTTGAAACTCAAGTATGGTTTATATTATAATTTGTAGAAAACAATCCACTATATTTTTAATAATTTAACTTTTGTAGCCCGTTTAATTTCCAATCGAATTGTATAATGGTCAAAATAAAATTATCAAACAAACGATAACGGTATAACAGAGTCCATTAAATGAACCGTCATTATTTTCACTGTGGGCTATGTCAAATACGTAAAATTGCAGGTGTTATTTCAACACATTAAAAAAAAAAACTGCTCCATTTAATGCAGGTTAATACAAATTAATTATAAATGCCATGACGAGACAGAATGTCTTTTATTAGTAAATAAACATTTGTTCCGCACCATAGTTTTATTTATTTACAATGCCTTATCTTTGTATTGGATGGTGCTTAGAGTTGAGGAAGGTAAGTGGGCGATGGCAGGCTGAGGGCTATGTTTTTAGTTCTGGATTTTTCCCCCCCGGTTCTCCCCGCGCCACCACAAGGTCACTGACTGTACTCGGACAGATTTTATTAAAATCACACTGTACATTCGAAGTTTTCCCCAAGGTAAAGAAGAGCCTTAAGTCGGGGAACGAAGCTTTGTGCTGTCGCTGCAGTTTATGGTTAGTAACATCCAGTTTTCTTTTAAATGCAGAAATCGACTCCCCGGTGTCAACTATGTTTTGTTTGCGCCCTGCATTTCTGTGTTTAGGTCGTTTAAGTGACCAAATGTGCCACTTAAGTAACTCAAGCGTGCCAACCAGATATTATTCCTAAATTTTCAGCCTAAAAGTGATCGAGGGGGGAGGGGTAAATTAAAAACACTTTTTACATCAAAAGCACAGTATATTTGGTTTGGAAATATATTTGAAGCGCATTACAAAAAAAAAATAATGAGAAGGATGAGCTTGCTTCTTGTTACGTAGTTCCTCAATTTTCTGCTAAAGTTTTGTTAAGTACAACCTTAAGTCGTCCTCAACATTAAGCTTGTTTCTGTACTTACTTTTTGGGTATGCTAAGCTCGAAAATCCTCTTTCACTTAGAGGGTAGTTTGTTAGTTGTAGTTGAAAACCATGGGCGTGTCTATAATTTAGAAGGCGGTGTCGAAAAGAGAAAATATTGACGAATAAGAAGGTTTGTTTGTTTTTTCGATTACTTAGGATTACAAGCAATAGGTAGGAGGGGTTGTCTTTGATTATCTTTGATTGTCGCATGGATTCATACGTGTATAGACAACTACACCGATGATCACAAACGATGATTACATATGAAAATATACGTTTTAGAAAAAAAATGTAATACAAAAATTAAAGTTTAAAACATTTTCTTCCCAATGGTTTTAGTTTTATTGATATTGGATGGTATTTAGTGGGTGAAATATTCAATTAAATCAGACGCTACGATATCGCAGAGTCGAACCCTAACCTGCCCCGAGTACCCCTAAAAATGTTCACAGTTTGAGAAGCCCTGCTATAGAGTATAGAAATTCGCTAAAAACACAAAACATTGTACTACATTACAAAACACGAACTTCATCATGCCAGGTCTGTCACAAGTGCACTGAAGTGGTTACTCTAGATTCGGGTTGAAATCACAATTTGTTTGTTCAACTTTTGTGCACAATCTAGTTTACGTTTGGAACGAGATGATAGCGTTGAATATATTTATAGTTTAGTTTATCAATAAGGATGAGGTTTGGTTGCGGGTTTGTAGATTTCGTATTATTCTAGGGAAATAAGATGACCTTTTTTAAATTTGCCTAGAATTTTCATATGTGCTTGTATATTTTTATATGAATCATAATGATCTATATGTTTGACGAAATTTGATTTTTGTTCGTCTATTGTAGGCGTGTGAATGAGTTCCTTGAATTTGATCTAAAAGATCAACCTGTCAGGCCTACATAGAACTTATAGCCAAGTCAACGAATGCCCAAAAGGGGGGGGGGTCTAGAAGGAAAGCAAAAAGCGGAAAGACCAACTATAATACATTGTTTGGGGTACCTAGTAGTATAACATACTAAAAGTCCTTGACCCTAGGGGTGGCGGAAGAGGGGGGATTAAAGGTACCATTTTTTGATTTTTTGCCTATATCTCAGTAGGGGTTGGTCCTACAAAAATATATACGGACACAAAATTAAAGTTGACAAAATTCTCTACATTTTTTATACCTATAGTATTTTTGCTATCTGTAACCGTTAATGAGATATACGCTCTCGAAAATTGGTAATTTTCGAAAAAAAAACGTTTCTTCGCATTGGAATACTTTATTATTTGTTCCCCATGCGGTCTACCCTCGTGAGCGTAGATCCAGTTCTTATCTCGTTCGTAGAAAGTCAAATTATTATGTATTTCGCCTCAGTAGGGCCTATATTATTTTATTTTATTATTACTATTATGTCTCTATGTCGACGGAAAAAATGTTTTGTTTGTCGTTTTAGTGAGTTAGTTTATATAATGTCATACGTCCGTAGGAAGTCGAATTATTGTGTTTTTCGCCTTTATATTTTATTATTATTATATCCGGTATATTTTATTAATACTATATGCGGTATATTTTATTGTTATTATTATTATATCGTAATGTCGACGCAAACGTATTTTGTTTGTGACGAGAACTTGTACGAAAGTGGTGGGAAAGTGTCCTGTATTAGGACAATCCGTACTGGTGATACTGAGTTTTTATATTTGTCACAACGGTTTTGCGATGGGATATGAATTTCTTTAAACTGTTAAAAGTTCTTAAGGCTATAGTGATATTACGTTTTTTTAGACTCTTTTGGCAGCGCGTATTCTGATTTATTTCCTTGTTCAACGGAAACACAGCAGATTTAATATCTACTTATATAAAGCTAGACGGTAACACTGATTCACTGACATTAATTATTAGACACTTCCCATAAACGGAACCCCGTCAACCTTATACTTGAATTAAAGCTCTCGACGAGAAACTTCTGGGAAAATTGCCAGAATTTAACATTCTTTAATTTTGGAAGCACCTTTTGGGCGGGAACGATTTTTTAGATTTTTTTTAATTTCTTCATTTTCTCACTTTGAGCGCATTTAGCAAGAAAACGGTAAGAGATAGAAAAAAAATGTTCAATACAAAAGTTGTAGAAAATTTAATTTCAAACGAACAATTTTCCATCAAATATAAGATTCAATCATCCGTTCAGCCGCTATTCACCCGAGAAGGAGCTCCGGCACACAACCCTTCAAATTTCCCATGTTAATCTTAAGCAGGCCATACACGGTCCGATTTGTAGGACGACCGAGTTGGACTGCAAGTTGGATGCGTTTCACCACTCACGATCCAACTAACCATCCAACTTACGTTTCCAATTAACATTAACAGCTGATTTTAAACTTTGAAGCAATTATTTATTTTTCTAAATTTTAGGCTAGGTTTTTATTAAAATGTAGACCTGAGCATTGCTGGTTCTTTTAACCTTTATTAGGCCTATTTATAACTGATGTTATAATATAAAATAATTTCATTTTGGACATTTACGATCTTAGTTTTGAGGTTATTATTAATCCTACATCTATATTATAAAGAAAATATAACATAATTATGTGTATAGGAAGTTCTAACAGGTTTGGCGTGTGAAGCACGCTGGGGTATCCCTAGTAATAAATAAAAAATATACACATTGATTTACATTATTCAAAACGTTTTCAAATTTTCAACTCCACGACAAGAAATCATTCCAATTCAGTCTTATTTCCTTGTAGGCCTACATAGTAGTAGTTGTATAAAAATGTACAGCAATTACTATATGCAAATAATTACACTAAACAATTCCCTATATTTTGTCAGTATACTTACAATCACTTACTTTTTTTAAATATAGTAGACAACCGCTTATATTTTTTTCAGTATAGAAAACAATAACTACCCTATATTTTCAGTATAGTAGACAATCGCCTACATTTTTCAATATACCGTAGTAGACAATCGCCAATATTTTTTCAGTTTACTAAATAATCACCTTTATTTTTTCATTATACTAAACAATCTATTATATTTTGTCAGTATACTTTCAATCGCCTACATTTTTCAGTATACTAAACAATCACCTATATTTTTAAATATAACAGACAACTGCCTAGTTTTGTTTAGTGTAGTAAACATTCACCTATGTTTTCAATAGGTTAAGAAATTATTTTTGAACTATTGTGACTCGAAGATGCCCAAAAACATGTCAGTTTGCATAAATTGCATCACTTGTGTTCACAAACACCTATTCTCCCGATACAATTCAATAAATTCCCAAAACCCTTTATTATCCATTATTATAGAAGTAAACATGTACAAAGTATAGGGGAAAAGGGAAGATCAAACATCAACAAGGAGAAAGTTTAAAATGACAATCGGACGATCACCCCATTTACAGTCCGACTCCGTCGGAAGTTGGAAGTCGGATCATCTTGTAGTCTGGTCTGGGACTCCGATTTGTACGATCATCCAACTCGTCGTCCATCAAGCCCATTCACGCTCCTACATCGGATCCTACATCGGACATCGGACATTGAATCGGACTACAAATCGGACCGTGTATGGCCTGCTTTATGGAGATAATGTTTAATGAGTTTGAGTCAGCTGCCAAATAAAACAGCTGATTTATGCTCGGTCACCTATGTACAAACGAGCCAAAGATTAACGAGATTCTTTAGAGAATTTTCCAACTCCGAGCGACGCGAAGCAGCCATCTGAGGCTGAAGGCCGAGGCGGGGTTGGGACGCGAAGCGTCCAGGGGCAGAGCCCCTAGTTCGAAGTATATATGTAAGATTTAAAATGTTTTAAAATTATTTTGTCTACGGTTCCTGAATGTTATCCGTTGGTTGCTATTATTTGGTTCAACGAGTATTGTGATGATTTTAAGGTAATGTTAAACACCGAGTCTACTACCACAAGTTCGGTACAATAACACAACACAACTAAACTGGTAAAAATGTATTGTATGTAAATTTCCACTAATGTACATTTTGGTGACCAAGTTATTATAATCGAATGATTCTAAATCTAAACTAAAACTTTTAAAAAATATCCCTTAAATTTTGTAAGTTTTAAAATTGAACTTATATCTCCCTCATTTCCTTAGGTAGATCGGCTTATCATAGATGAGCCATGTCATGGACCTTATGAAAACGCTATGTTGTTGTGGCTAACGGTACTTGTCCCTGTCCTTCGAAATAGTTTTTGACTTTTTATGTCTCCTCCTATCTCCTCCTGTCTTATCCCTTTCGTAGCCTCCTGTCATCCGACGCTTCCGGTCTCTTAATGTTTCTACACGTCTCCTCCTCCCTCCCGTCATCAGTCTCCTCCTCCCTCCCTTCGTCAGTTTCCTCCTGTCTCTTAATGTTTCCACACGTCTCCTCTTCCCTCCTGTCATCAGTCTCCTCCAGTCTCTTAATGTGTCTACACGTCCCTTCCTCCCTCCCGTCATCCGTCTTCCCCTCTCTCTTAATGTCTCCAACGTCTCTTCCTCCCTCCCGTCACCAGTCCCCTCCTGTCTCTTAATGTTTCGATCCGTCTCTTCCTCCCTCCCGTCATCAGTCCCCTCCTGTCTCTTAATGTTTCCACCGTCTCTTCCTCCCTCCCGTCATCAGTCTCCTTCTGTCTCTTAATGTTTCCACCGTCTCTTCCTCCCTCCCGTCACCAGTCCCCTCCTGTCTCTTAATGTTTCCACCCGTCTCCTCCTCCCTCCCGTCACCCGTCTCCTCCTGTCTATTAGTGTTTCCTCCCTCCCATCATCTTTGTCCCCCTGTCTCTTAATGTTTTCAACCGTCTCTTCCTTCCTCCCCCTCATCCGTTTCCTCCAGACCCCTAATGTTTCCATCCGTCTCCATTAGGAATATTTACAAACTGTATATATTCTCTAATCACCGTATTTTGTATGAGGTTTTGAACTGTTATTATAATATACAATATCTATGTGTATTTATAAACATACACAGTACCTAGTAATACACGTTATTTATTATTATTATTTATATAGGGTATGTATAAATACATAAATCCATGTTTGTACAGTAATCAACATAGAAGAGGAAAAAGGGACTGCCGCCAACTGTATGTTTCTTTTAAATCAAAGTAGTAGAGTTAGTGTTGGAATCAAGTCCCAGTAGATGGCAGCAGTGCTTCATAATTTCAGTATACGGATCGGTGCACCTTACTGTTGCAGAGTATGTGTGCTGGTTTAAGCTTTACTCTTGTCATATTTACAGAAGCAGTCAAATCAAATACAGACTTACAATGAACGACAAAACCGTTACGTTTACAAAGTTAAATCCCAGATGAATGTTAAGAGACTAAGTACAAAGGGGAGGGGAAGCGAGGATAAAGCGAAAATATAAATGCAACAATATACTATGTAAAAAAGAAAAACCTGCAAAGGAGGAAGAAGAAAAGAAACATAGGCCTACATCAGACTGTAAAAGTATGTTTTAAAACAAGATACAATATAATCTATTATCAGCAACTAGCATTTTATAATATAAGCAACTCGTGTATAATTAACTAGAGAGCTCAGCCCCATGATCTCTTCGCTCGCCAACCCCCGTTGTGACTCTCGTTGGAGCAAATGCAAACATTCTATCTATATAATAAAAATGAATTGCTATTTCTTTGAAATCGCATCAATTGAGAACTGCTGGACCAATTTAGCAATTTTTTGTTTTAAAATGTTCGTAATAGTCCGAATTAGGTTTTTATATAAAGAAAAATTTGAAAAGTTTCCCGAAAAAGTTTCAAATTTGGAAAAAACTAAACAGCCTCTTTTGTATGGACTCAAGACCATAGCGCTCAAAAACAGCTGTTCGTATAAAATGCTTAGTAACACATGTTTGTTTACATTCATTACCATAGCAACTTTAGCAAATTTATAATCAGTTTATTATTCTTCAAAACCAATAGCTTTTTAGATTAGATTGACAAATTAAAAGCAAACACAAACAAAAATCAATAAAACATGCTTAGGCCTACTTTATTATAATTAAATTTAAACATCGGTTGTTACATATTATTATAAATAAAACAACTGTTATGGATCAAAAACTGAACATAATTTTATCACATTTCAACCCCTTAACAGCACGCGACAAAATTAAAATCTAGTTTACTTTTTCTATGTATATCTTTTAAGAAATAAATGTACAAAATTTCCGCTGTCTAGCTTTAAGGCAAGTATAACAATTAATATTTATTGATATAGTGGTAGTTTCAACCCTTAAGTGAAAAATAATTTTTACCTATGTTACTCAGGAATAGTGTAGTTTTCGTTCAAATTTTCGAATTTGAATTTTTAGTGGAATTATCTGTTTTGGTGCTCCCTGAACCCCCAAAAAATTTTTAGTGGAATTATCTGTGTTGGTGCTCTTTGTACCCAAAAATATTTTTAGTAGAATTATTTGTTTTGGTGCTTCCTGAACCCAAAAAGGTGTTTTTTTTTTGTGATGTCTGTCCGTGTGTCTGTGTGTCTGTTAGGATGTGTACAGAGCTGGAGACCATATCAACGGTCCGATTTTGATGAAATTTGGTATGTATAGGTGTAGTTCTAGAATATCTTTAGGTGTTTTTTTAATTTTTTGATTTTTAAGGGGGTTTACCCCCCAAAATGGCAAAAAACGAGAAAAATCTAAATTTCTCAAAAACGACTCTAACGATTTTGATAAAATTTGGCTTATTTGTAGCCCTTAATATGTACCCTACCATATGCAAAAAAACCGCATTTTCTAAAAATTCTCGTTTAGGTAATAATAATAATAATAATAATAACTGATTTTTGGGGGTTTTTGGCCAAAAAAGGGGTTATTTTTCAACATTTTTCAAAACCTTTTTTCGTGCATCTATACAAATCTAGTTGACATGTTTGGTGCAAATTTGTTCGATATCGATCGAATAGTTGTAATAATAATAATATAATAATATAATATGGATGCACATTACATGCATCTAATATTTTCCATGGTATGTCCTACTTTTGCAAGTCTAAATAACCACCTTCTATGCTACTCTTGGGAAGGTATAAAGTTTCAACTGGGAGAAAGTATGTGGCAGTTATCTGGTACCGTTTATCTATATATATAAAAGCCAAAACCCACTGACTCACTGACTCACTCATCACGATTTCTCAAAAACTACCGAACGGATTGGAATGAAATTTGGTATGTAGCTTCCTCTTTATAGGTGCTCACTAATAAAGGGTTTGAAAAAGTTAAAAATTGTGGGGGGGGGTTGGGGGGGATCAAAATTGTTAAAAAACGATTTCTTCAAAACTACCGAATCGATTGGAATGAAATTCGGTATGTAGCTTCCTTTAGGGCCATAGGTGCTCACTAAGAAAGGGTATGCAAAATTTCGAAATTTTAGGAGGGGTTTGGGGGGATCAAACTTACTAATATCATAATTTCAGATCTTTTATTATTATGACAATATTGCTTTTATTATTTAAGATCTATATATATAAGCCAAATACCACTCACTGACTGAACACTTAAAAAGAATGCAATTACGTTAAAAAGACTGAAAATACGAACCACCACGGGCAACGCCGTACGGGTCAGCTAGTTAAATATATATTTTGAAATATCGTCTACAATATTCAATTTTCTGTCGTATACGACGGCCGTTTCAGCTATTCAGCCATTTTCAAGTATTTTTCAGCGGGTAAATATACTTTAAAATGCCTGAAACGGCCGACGTATACGACAGAAAATTGAATATTGTAGACGGTACTTCAAAATATATATTTATTATATCAATATTCGGAATGGCGACAAACGTTTTGATGTAGTTTTTTATTAGTAAAACTATTTTTCCAATCGGTTCAGTAGTTCCAGAGGTTATCCCCTACACGCAAACAAACAAATATTACTTCTTTATAGTATTAGTATAGAATATAATATATAAAAACAGCCAGCAAAAGGGAAAGTAAATAAACGGTATCAGTTAACTGACACAAACTTTCTCCCAACTTACTGTAGTCAAAATAATATTGTTTTTAATCATTTTATTTACTACTTTTTAGAACAAAACAAAAAAATAATATTATACCTACGTCAATTGTATAAAAAAGTTATTGTCCCAGGCGGGATTCGATCGCGCGACCTTGGAATTACTGGCCGTCCTCGCTACCGTTGTGCTACCCCGTGCGGCCGTCGCCGCGATGCTAGATTGACAACATAAAGTTGTTTATTTTTTTAACATTTCCCCATAATTATGAAACGCCGAAGTTTTGATAAAAGCGGGTGGTGTCATTTTGTTTGGCATCTTAAGCACTATAAATACTGAAAATTTGATCAAAATCGTTAGAGCCGTTTTTGAGAAATTTGCATTTTTGTCGTTTTTTATGGGTTTTTAGGGGTAAATTACCCTTAAAAATTAAAAATTCCAAAAAATGAAAAAAAACGCCTGGAGATATTAGGGTTTAGTACCTACATACCAAATTTCATGAAAACCGGACCAATAGTGTCCCCTCTGGTCGTGTATACATACTGACACACTGACAGACAGACAGCACGTTAAAAACATTTTTTTGGGTTCAGGGAGCACCAAAACAAAAATTCCACTAAAAATATTTTTGGGTTCAGGGAGCACCAACACAGATAATTGCACTAAACAATTTTTTGGGGTTCTGGGAGCACCAAAACAGATAATTCAACTGAAAATTCAAATTCGAACATTTTTACGAAAACAATACTTTCTCCATATACTACGTATAGGGTGGAGAAAGTAAAAATAGAAGAAAATAATTGGACCACGCATCTGAACCGCTGATGTGAGTTTAGCGAATATCCAAAATCAAGATTTGTATGTTTTAGGGTTTCAACCAACTATTTGGGAAGTTGGTGTACTCGCGAAGGAGCTGAATAGCTGCCTACGTGTACGAAATATATTTGTATAATTTGTTTGCTCCTCAACTTCCAACCCCGTCCCACGCGTTGCCTCGCTTTTGTTTTGAGTTTGCACCTCAAACTTGAGGCCTAGGATTTTGGACTGTTTCAATTCGCCAAATGTTGTCCGCCATCTTGGAATCAGGCCATCTTGAATGTAACTTTTTTTTCAAATACGAAAGGGGGTCTTGTGGTACATCATTTTAATGTAAAATTTCACGATAAAAATAATGGTGAAACCCGTTTTTAAATATAACTTTTCGTTTCCAAGTTGCAGCCCGTCAAATTTGGGAAAACAGTGAAAGTTGCCCATCTGGGTTGACAGTTTCATCTTCCTTAACTGTTCCTAAAATTTCGTTTACTGATTAATTTCTGTTAATTTGAGTTTAGTTTGAATAAATCAGTGCAACTCTTCAATAGCCTTTGCTATTAAATAAATTGCTTGTATTACGATAAATTGTGAAATTGTTGTCTCACATATTGTCAAAATGTCCAGGGAAAACATTTTGAGCATTAAATTTAACATTAAATAATTATTTAAGTTTGTTTTTCTGTATTAGTAGTTGTAAAGTCAATTGATTATAGTTTCTTCTGTTTAATTATTACTTACAACTTGATTTTCATTACTTAATAGTGATTCATTAATGAAAAATAGTGGTTTTCCCATGTTTGATGGGCTGCAACTTGAAAACGAAAAGTGATATTTAAAAACGGTTGCCACCATTATTTTTCTCGTGAAAGTTTACGTTAAAATGAGGTATCACAAGACCCTCATCGTATTTGAAAAAAGTTACATTCAAGATGGCGGATAATATTTTCAAACACAAATTTCAATACATTTTATTTGCATTCGTATAGTTTGATTACGTTCTGAAGAATAACATCGCTTGTTTGCAAACTATTTTGCCGTACTCGGACTTCCGGGACACCCGGTATAAACTTAAACATTTCTGATAAACTAAATTAATCTCGCTTTCGGCGAGAAATAGATTTTTTAGAAGAGTGTGGTACTAGAGGGGATTGTGATAAAATATTTTAAATAATTTGACCACGCAGCTGGA